>ML813688.1:202133-221599 GCA_009831015.1 Picea engelmannii
TAATGACAACCAAGATAGAAGCATGTGGTTAGGAAAATACATACTTAAATTTTTGTTTTATGGACTTTTTCTTATAAGGTTATTTTTATTTTTTTTAAATATTCACCCATGTAGATTTTTTTGAAATTTGGTTATCATTGTTTTGTCCCTATCATTTATCCACGTGGTGATCTAATCCTTTTGTAATACATTAAGTGTCCTTAATTATGAGTGCTTGTCGTTGACATTGTTAATTAAGTATTAATGTTGCTTTGATATTATCAAATTAAATATTAATTAGAATCAGGATTGATTTTATGTAGCCACTACTTAATTTGAATTTGGAGAATTTACCAAACTTGTTAAGAGCTTCTTTGATGAAACCATTTTGCTTTTCTATGTCCTTTAGCATAAGATAATTATTTGTAACTAATACTTAGGTTAAGAATTTTTGATCGAATTTTTTCATCACAAAATTTCATTAATTTACCATGAATATGAATATTGTAGTTAATAACTTTAATTTCCCGAGTTAAATTTTGATAATATTGTATGCATTAATCATTTCATATATATATATGGAGTAAATTAAAAAGTAAATAGAATTAATAAGCTAAAAAAATTACAATGATGCAAATCTCGATCTATTTATATTTTTTAAATTATAATAATTTGGAATTTCTTAAAATGGATTAAAATTTTGAATAACAAATTTTCATGATCAAAGTTTTCATCAATCAAGTAGAATTATAACCTTTTGCAAAATTCCTATTAAATTTAGACAAAAATTTCAATAAAAAAATGGTTATATTTATCGACTTTTTAACTTACTATATTAAATTACTTATTAGAACAAAAGAAATTAAAAATGTATAACACGTTTTAAAGAAATTCAACCTCTTTGGCTTGAAAACTTAAATCAAACTTCTTCTATTTCCTTAAAATGGTTGAGATCTTAGGTAAGAAAACATTCACACAACTTCCTTGACCTCATTGATGTTTTGATATATATATATATATAATCCATCCAATCTAAATGCTAATAAATTTAAGTTATATTGATACAAAAACTCTAGTACCATTCTTGGAATTTACCTTTGCACCATCGAAACAACACATTCAATTAAGGTTAATGATCTGCTCTTTCCACATCGGTAGAGGACTTATATGGGATGTGTTCTTGGGGATGCTTATCAATTTAAGGGAGGTAGAAATTTATGTTTATGTTAATTAACATCTCTTCCATCAAAATTTTGCAAATAATATAATATGCAAGACCCGTTGACCTACACAGTGATTAATCAAAACGAGTTGGGCTAGTCAAACAATAAGACTTATTGTTGTTTTAATATGACTTGTTTCAATGTGTTTATATTTTGTTCTATTTGTCTGAATTTATATATGTGCTTAAGAAACCAATAGTATATTTTGACAATTGCCAATTTTGTCGAATGGTCCATATGGTCCATTATACACTCGATCCTCTCTACTTTTTGTGATGTAACAGGTTTACAAATCAATGCCTCAAAATCCATCTTCTTGACTTCAAAGGCACAGGACTCCTTAACTCTCGACTTAAGTGAGCTTTTTGGCATCGCTTCCCAAGACCTTGCGGAGGGATTTTCTTACTTAGGATATTTCTTAAAAGCTTCCAGATACACTTCAAAAGATTGGGCGTGGCTCGTTAACAAGTTCGAAGATAGAATTCTCAACTGGAAGCACCGATTTCTCTCAATGGGGGGAAGATTTATTCTTATCAAAGCGGTGCTGGAAAGCCTACCAGTGTATTGGATGGCTTTAGCACACATCCCAGCCTCTGTTTTGAAGTCTCTCCGTCAACTCATCTTTTCATTTCTTTGGTCTGGTTGTAAGAAGACCAGAAGCTTTCACCTCTGCAAATGGGAGGATATATCAAAGCCAAAGTCGATGGGAGGCTGGGGCCTCAAACACCTGTCGCTCTTCCAAAAGGCACTTTCGACTAACTCCTTCTGGAGAATTTTAACAAAACCAGGACTTTGGAATTCTGTTATCAGTGCTAAATATCTTCATCAACTTCTAGTCCAGATTTGGATTAGATTTGCGGAGGCCCGTCCCTCATCAGGTTCTCATACTTGGAAAAAAAATTATGCCACGCTTCCAATCATTTTAAAGTGGCTCTCGTGGGATCCCAGGGATGGCCACTTGATTGAAGTTGGACGTGACTGCATTCTGGATCTTGGCAGGAAAGCGATTCTCTCCCCGTCGCTTCGTGCTCATCTACAACACAAAAATCTTGTTTTTTTACATCATTTCTTCAATCCGTCCATTGCAGGCACCCTTGGCAACTCTTGCCTGAGCAGATTGGATCTGCATTTAAATATGGAACACAGAGCCGAATGGGATAACTTCTCCCAACTTCTCAAAGCTTCAGGCGTTTTTTTGAAGACAAAATCGGACTCCCTAATCTGGACGGGAGGCGATCGATCTGGCAGATTAACTGCAAAAAACGTTTATCAAGCTCTGGCCGACTTTAACTGGAACTCTTCAATAGCAAAATGGAGACAGAGGATCTGGAAGGACTCTTGCCCGCTAAAATATAAATTGTTTACTTGGCTCATGCTGGAAAATAGATCACTGTTCTGGGACAAGTTACAAGCACGCGGATGGGAGGGCCCAAACCGCTGCCCTCTTTGTGCACAAGACAATGAATCATCTCTACATGTTTTTGTTCTCTGCTCTTTCACCCGAGCGCTTTGGACAGCAATTACATCTGCTGTAAAGATCCCTGCACATTGGAGTGGTAACAATGTACATTCCTGCTTCCAATACTGGATTCACAATTCCAACACGCTTCCAATGCTACCGATACACATTTGCTGGCATATATGGCTGACCAGAAACGCTGCACTCTTCAACGAGAAGAAGTCGTCTATCCTTCACGTTTCTTCTCTCATTTTGACTGAAGCAAACAATCTTGCAAAGACACATATTAAACCAACAGTGCGGCAGCCTCTACACATTCCATTGGATAGGGCGGTGGCCTGGTTTGACGGGGCCTCTCAACTTGGGGGAGCGATTTGTGGAGCTGGAGGGAGAATAGTTTTAAATTCACATTCGAGTATTCTCTGGACTTTGAACTGCAAACAGGGTTCCAACACAAAGGCTGAGCTCATTGGTGCTTGGACCTCACTAGTTCTAGCTAGTCGCCACACCGACGTTTTGCTGCTCCTTGGTGACTCCAAGATCACTATTGATTGGCTGAACRGACTGGCAGATTTCTGTGTGGCAGCTCTTAATTGCTGGAAGGAACAGASCAAAGATGCTACTCATCTTTTCAGAAAGCTTTATTTCCAGCACATTTTCCGAGAGGAAAACAATGTGGCAGACTCTCTCTCGAAAAAGGCTTTGCTCCTTCCTCCGAATCAAATTTTCTTTTCATTTTGGGAGGACGGTCATGAAGGACCTTCCTACAAGATAAACCTTTGATTTGATTCCAGCATATCTTATCTCARATCTTTGACGGATTTGYCGTGTTTGTTGAACCATTGATGGTTTCGATCCAAGTAATTCGTGGATTCGCCTAGATTCGCTGTTGTATATGATTCCGACATGTAAACTTTTATAATCTTTTGAATATAAGGAGCACTTTTTTCTCGTGGAAAAAAAAAGAAACCAATAGTATGACTATTATATTTGTATTTCCCTTCAGGTATGTAAGTTATTTATAATATTGAATTCTTCTTCATGAAAAAAAAATTAAACTTGATTCTTCTTTATGAAAAAAATTTAAACTTGAGTAAATGCCTAATCATTTTATTTACGTAGCATGTAATTACACATTTAATCTATCTTTAAACTTTTTTTTTTAAATTAATATTTAAAATATATACATATCAACTAGAAACTCTTATTCTCAATGTGATCTACTTATCATATAACCTTACTTTATTGACTTACACCTATGGAAATTGTCCAACTTTATATGTGTGAGAGAAGGATGGCATAACCACTATAGGCATATAATTCAATATAATAATGTAATATCTGATTTCCACACAACATTGATTATATTAGAATTCTCGGTATGTTTAATATTTATCTATAACCTATAACCTTTTCTTAAACTATAATGGTTATATTTTGTGTTATAGAGGACTACGACTAAATTGGTTGGTTATGTATAAAAAAATATCACTATATACAAATAAAGTAAGAAAACATTAATAATGTAAAAGTACATTAATGTATTAATTAATTAATACTTTTTGCAATGCATACAAAAATATCAATATATTAATATATAATATAATGTATTAATGTAATGCATAAAATTAATTTAGTAAATAAAAGAGTAAATAACCAAGTATATTAATAWAGTAAATAATAATAATAATAATAATAAAGTACTAAGAAAGTAATTAAAAATATTTAATGTGGTTGTATATAAATAAATGGTGTATTAATATATTAATGTATTACTTTAATGTAATATATAAATTTAAAAAAATGTAATGTATGAATTAATTAATACATTAATGAATTTTTAACTAATACATTGTTAAAGTATTAATACACAAATAAATTAATACATTAATAATATATTATTAAAATAATAAAACATTAACAAAAATATTATTAAAGTATTCTCTTAAGGTTCGATAGACCAATTAGGTCTTAGTGGACGTTAATCATCATCATCATCATCAATACAAAATTTTAAAAAACTAATCAGAACATTTAAACAAAAATAGAATTAACCAAGTCCAAAACATTTTATCTTGGTTTAAACTACAAAATACCAAATAGTTTTGGTAGGTAAACTAACTTGCAAATTAAAACTTTAGTAACATGACACGTCAATGAATTAAGATTTAAAGATAAAAATAAAAAAAATTCATGGGGGGTATTATTATTGACGTTCACTTGGGCTTTTATGGCTTCTTCTAGAGCTGGTGTTTCTTCTTCTTATTGATCCTTGGGGTTGGCCACTTCAAAAACATTCTTTGCAACTACATTGGTGTTACCCATTGTCACCATAATCCCCATTTGATGGGCCAATAGAGAATTCACCCATCTAGAAAAATCCCAAAATAATTGAGGCCAAGGCGATATGGGACATGATGACAACCTAAGGAAGACCGAGATGAGTCACTACTGAGTGAACTAGTGACTTTAATGAAATTAGTTGTAAATCAAATTCCAACTATGTCTTGTGGGAGACCTACATAAAGCTTGTTATTCTTTCTCAAACTCCTTTAACACTAGTAGCTAAGAGGTGGTTTCAATCACACAATCATCCTTACCCCTATTTGCATAGTTCAATTTCCTCTCCAACTCCTCCCTTCATTTATTCCATTGGGTATTAGAACTCACTACACTACAATTAACCTTTGTAATCTCCCACTCACACCTTTTAAATCCTCTTTGAACCTCCCTCAACTAATTTAGAGCACACAACACTTATTGTGATAGTAACAATGTCTCATGATATCTATGATGGAGGGAAGTGGCACAAAGAGGAAAACATAAACACACACAAAATTAGATAGACACCACCAAAATCTATCCCTACCCAATTATAGTGCTACCGTAACCTTCCTCGGCTATGACAAGGCTATCATGGTTGAGGAAGAGGTCAAGCACGAAATAACCAAAGATTTGCATAATGAACCATATAGCTAACCCACTGCAAATCCCACACATGGTCACCTACCTATCCATCATACCATTCAAAAAATGAGTTTGTTTCCCAAAGATCCAATAGGATGTGAAGTCTCTTGTAGTGGTGATAATTCTTTCTCTCCTTGACATTGCTTGGATGACATTAAACCTTTCACATTTTGTGTGGATGACATTAAACCTTTTACATGTGACTTCATTAATATCATAGTTTGATGGTGTGGGGATGGGATCCCTTATACATTAAAACTCCAACATTTGCCTAGAATTTTACTTCACCATGTTTTTTATTCTTAGGATTTGATAGAAGGAAATTGATTCAATTTGGAAACACAAAGTTATCACTCTTTGAGTGAGACATGAAATCCTAGAATTATTCAAAATTGATTGAAGGTTAATATTCTAATAAAAATTTATGAATCTCTTAAAATCGTAGTTTGTGATACCCCTTTCCTATGAAAATAGATTGTCTTTGAAATAAAAAAAGTTAGAATATGTGTTTCATTGTTGGCCACATGGCCTAATCCCCAAATCAATGTTTTTTTTCCATTAGAGTCTAATATACCCCCACCCCACTCTCACTACTCCTTATCCACGACCTTTATTTATGTGCAAGGCATCCTTACATATAATTTCCAAAAACCATGGTTGTATCATCCTAGACTCCTAATGTTATCCAAGTTTTTGGCCTTGCAAGATGAACTTAAAATTTCATTTCCCATCCTTATCAAATTCAGTAATTGAGAACAAAAGTGTTTGCATGGTTACAAGAAAAATACATCTTTGTAAAAAAAAACTCTTTGTGCATGTGTGTGTTAAAATTCCTTACCATTTACTCTTGTTTGCATGGTTTGAAATAAAATGTGTCTATGTAAAAAAAATCTTTGTACATGTGAGCATGCCAAAATTCCTTACCATTTGAGGAGAATATGTGTGGTCTTGATGGCTATTAAAAAGGAGGAGAGAAGGGAGTTGGAACGAAACCAATGAAATTATTATTATTATTTATGGTAATTAATCTTTGTATTAGATAAAAAAAATTGTGACCTAGTCATACAACATTGTAATAAAATCCAAGAAAGGGGTTATTTTCCATAAGAATAATTTGTTAATATTGGTCCAAAAAAATTTACCATTGCTTATCCTTACTACAAATTGAAGTACTTGGCAAGTATAATGATGAATGAATTGATCCAAAATAAACTTGACTCAATAATACGTTACAAATTGTAGAAAATATTAAAAAGTGGACCCTTGAAGGACATATTTTGACATTTGGATTCCCTACTTGATATGCTCATAGTCTTGGTAGATTGGTCCTTATGCCATATGTCTACCTTGATGGGAATTCAATCTCTCTTTCTTTGAGCCCATATTTGTAGAGAATTTTGGAAAAAAGGGAGACTTAATTACTACCCTAGGTAATTTAAGAAAGTCAAATAAAAATACACAAGAAAAACCACATGATTCACTATCAAATCCAAATCTAGAAACTTGCTATATTTGTTTTTTTTTTGCATAATAGTCCTCATCTCTTGCTCTAACTCTTGAAGTAGCCTCAACTAAATAACAGTCTCGATAGAAAAATGATCCAATTCTCGGAGTTCCATTGAATGTTTTCCTTCCCACTCCTCATGCTAATGATGCTAATGGAAATAAGAAGACACCAACATCTATTGCACATTCATTATCATGTGCTCGCATTTGTTTATGCTATGGTGAACCTCAACCAATTCACACATAACACATTGATTACCTCAATGGTACACCATTATTTGAGAGAGAAGAAGGAAAATCCAAGATAAGGTTCTACAAGAAACCACAATAGTAGCTTTGTCTTGAGCCCTAAACCAATTCCCTTCCAATTTCTAAAAAGAAGCACCAGTGAATTCACCCAAGCACCCACCATTGCAATAGATGAGAGCAAGGAGGAAGGTTGCACTTCAAGATCATGAAATATCTAGAATACAAAACCACATGTAAAACATGGTTGTAACATTGTGTCATTTACAACATCAAGCATCAAGCACCAATGTGTGATAACATCGGAAGATATGGGGGATTAAATGCCATAAATTCTTCCCCGAATGGTTTGGACTGATGAGACATCTAAATAGGGAAATGGATTGAATAAAGAGATCCCCTTTATTTTTAAATTTCCTTCTACCATGCTCGCATTGATGTTGCCTAGCTAAACAGGGAAATGGATTGAATAAAAAAATCCCCTTCATTTTTAAATTTCCTTCTACCATGCTCGAATTGATATTGACTAACTAATCAACTTCTAGGTTGTAGGCTTGCACAACTTGGTAAAAGTTTACTGATTTAAAATCATTAATACATGTTAGGATTATATAAACCAATTTAAAAAGATAAAATCTTTATGATAATTCAAACTATAATTATCATATTATGAAAACATTTTTTTGATTAAACCAATTTCATAAACACATACATACCAACAAACATGTTAAATCACTCAGGTTAAATTGTTCTTAATTTTTACATGAAAAAGACTCAAAATAACAATGACCAAGCTATATTTATCATTTTATGAAAATAATTTTTTTATTAAACCAATTTCATAAACACATACCTAACAAACATGTTAAATCACTCTTACTTTCTTTTCTTTTTTAAATTCGCTCAATTATATTAATATCATATAATGTTTTTACAAAATCAAAACTTCTCCAAAAAGTGTATCCCCGTCTTATCAAAAGAGATAGACAAAAATTGTTCATATGTTCCCATACAAAAAAACTTTTGGTCCTTCTCAAAGGAGTTTTCAGGAACTCCATAGAAAGAGAAAACAGAAAACTAATTCTAGTGGGTAGAACTAGACTTGATCATACCAAAATGTACAAAACTCGAGAAAATTATACACGGGAAACTCAAAAGAGACTATGATGACTAGAAGATAGCATTGCCAAATTTAATGGATTCTGAAAAGTCTTTCTGGACCTGCCACTCCATTTGATCACTTTTGAAGATGTAGATTACCTTTAGTATCCTCCAATGCTTGCTTTGATAAAGAGTCAGCTTCCATGTTGAAATTTTTGTATATGTGTTGAAAAGATATTTTGTGGAATCTCTCAGTCAGCTTTAAAATTCTAGCTTTCCAACCCTCCAATGTGCCCACCTGTAAGCTGCCTTCTTTCTTTAGCCAGTCAATAACCACTTTTGAGTCACCTAATAAGTGAAAATCATAAAGCTTTAAATACTCAGCAATCCATAGAGATGCCCAGGCCCCCATTAGCTCTGCTTTTGTATTGGTACCTTTGCCACAATTTAGTTTCCATTTATAGACAGTCTCCTTTTGAACTTTAATAATTCCCTCGGCTCCACACATACTCCCATCCGACTTGGTTGCTCCATCAAACCAGTCCAGCGTCGTATTCAAATCGACAGAGATCAAAATATCCTTTGGTAACTTGTCTTTTGGATTAGAGATCTTGCAAAGGGGATGTGCTATAATCTTATAAATCACTGTCTTCACTGATGGATTAGTATCCTCAAACATAGTTTTATTAATCTCTTGCCAGATATGCCAAATAGAATAGGCTTCTAAATACGAAGGGGTTGATTTGTCTTTTATCCAGCTCTTCATGCAATCCACAAGAGTAACCCCTGTCTAGCTCCTTTTTAAACTTAGTTCTTGATAAAGAGCATTCCAAACTAGATTAGCAAAAGGGCAGGTAATAAAAATGTGTTTTATAGATTCGTTATTCGCTTTACACAGTGAGCAACATCCAGGGCCAGTCCAACCTCTTTTCTAAAGAATGCCCCAAGTTAATATTTTTTTCTTCCAGGGCAAACCAAGCAAAAACTTTAACCTTTAGCTGTATTTTCCACTTCCATAACTTTTGTTTCTAGAAATCCACTTTCAAAATTCCTTTCGCCGAGATGATACTAGAGTAGAGGTTCTTAGCCGAGGGAATACCAGAATTGTCACCTCCTAACCACAAGAGAGTATCCTTCTTTTCTTGGATTAGTGCACCCGACGTTGATAATGCACTTCTATACTCATTCCATTCTTGCGCAAATTCTCTCGTTAAATGCAAATTGTTATTGTTAAGCCATGAGGAAAGTAAATTATAATCATCTGAAATCTTATATACTTGTGCAAGAGTGATAATATTTTGGTCCTTTAACGCCATCAATAGGTTGCTCGAAAGGAAAGAGCAGTCCCCCAAGCCCAGGATTCTATCCTTTCCCAAAAGTATAGAATGCCCATCTCCAGGAATCCAGTTTAATCCATGCAAAATAAAAAATAAAACTTTTGAAAGTCCTAACCAAATTTGAGACAGACCATTCTTTTTAAAAGACTTACTTCTGAACCAATTAGTGACAGATGTCTGATAAAGGTATTTATCCAAGATAACTCTATGCCAGATGCCTTCCCCCATAAGAACTCGCCAACAAGTACTAGCTGCTAGGGACTTAATGAAATAAAAAATGTTACGAATTCCCCACCCCCCGAAGGAAAAAGGGAGAGATAATCTCTCCCAATTGCAAAGATGCATCACATGGGAAACACCATTCTTTTTCCATAGGAAGTTAAACATACGAATTGTAAGGATTTTCAAGACCGATCCCAGAACAACTGCTAGTGACATCCAATAAATGGGTTGGATGGAAAGCACAACTTTCAAAAATGTGAGGCGCCCACCTAAGGAAATCCACCTATAGCACTAATTGTTTATCTTCTTTTCCATTTTTTTAATCAACCGGTACCAATCCTCCAAGCGCGAAGCTCCAACTTTCAGATAAAAACCAAGATATTTAAATCCCTTCTCTAACTCAAGAAAATCATAAGGAAAGAGTTCTTTGAAAAGTAACAGTTCTTGTTCAGATAACCCCGATTGGTGGAACGTTGATTTTTTTACATTAATCAAAAGACCAAGTCAAACTAAAAAGTTTGAGAACTTTATCTATTCCCACCACTCATGAATTGTAGCACCTGTCATTATAATAACATCATCCACAAAGAGAATGTGTAGGATTTTAATGGAATTTGAAACTTGAATACCTGACAATTTACCTTATCTTTGGCTATCTTTGAGTAATAAGCTCAGAATTTCCATCACCAAGATAAACAAAAGCGGCGAAAGGGGGAATCCTTGCCGCAAACCCCGAGTACTTTTGAAAAAATATGTAGCTTCACCATTAATCAAGACAGAATAAGAAGAAGATACCACACAACTCATTATCCAGTTCGTCATTTTACAATCCAGTCCAATTTGCAAGAGGAGAATGCGCAAGAGATCCCAATTAACATAATCATAAGCTTTTTGAAGATCCATCTTTAAGAGCAAAGACTTTGATTTTTTCTGGTTTATACTATGGATACATTCATGAACTGTACCAATCACATCTTGAATTTGTCTACCCTTCAGAAATCCCAATTGTTCTTCTGAAAGAGATCTGGAAAGAAAAGGTTTGAACCGATTCGCTATAAGCTTTGAAATAATCTTATAACTAAGATTACACAATGAGATCACCAAAAAAGACGAGGCTTGTTCACTTTTGGGATTAAAGTGAGAAAGGTAGAATTTAAAGCTCCAGGAATAAAACCCAAAAGTCTAGACTCTTCAATCATATCCAGGAGGTCATCTCCCACCAAGTCAAAGAAATGTTTAAAGAATTCCACAGTCCATCCATCTGGGCCTAGAGTTTTGTCTACTTTTAGACTAGAAATGATTTTCTTCAATTCATCTTTATCCATTGGTTTATATAGAATCTCTAAATCTGAATATGAAATCATATTCAGGAAAAGGGTAGCCACTTTAACTTGGTCATGTTGACTAATATACACTTGCTTGTTATAAAAATCTTTGAAATAATTAGCAGTTGCTAATTTAAGATATTCCTAGCCTCTGTGAATAGTACCCTCCTCATCCTATAATTCCCAAATGAACTTGTGATTTCTCCTATAGATTGCATAGCTATGCAAGAATTTTGTATTTAGGTTGATGCAGGAGCATCTCTCCACGCCAGCTAGCCAGCCACGTCAGCGAATTCAAATTTCGTGTTGAAATGAGGCACAGTCCTCATTTAAAATTTGAATTTGAATGTAATTAATGTTTAGGTTGTTGAGCCATGGAGACGTGCCTTTGCGCAGGAATTAGAGAAGGTAGGCCTTTAATGTTTGTAAGGATGAGATCTAGATCCTATTTTGGACTAGACAGCCCATTCAATGTAATTGAATAGGGTAGGCGAGTTTGGAGGGAAGAGCTCGAAGAGCCCTCATGTAAAAAGATCAATTTCGATCTCATTTGAAGTAGAGGTAGAACGATTGAGTTAGCATAGAGAAGAGAAGAGGAGAGCCGAGACCTTGTTACAGGCCGTGCTCAGGAACACCTTGTACAAACAGGCATTTTCCATTTAATATAAACAGAAGTAGTTTTTCCTACATGTATTATGTGTTGAATGAATGTCTGTGAGTGTTCTTTATATGCTGTGAATGTATGTTGTGATTGTGCAATTGCAGGAGTTGTTTTGATTTCAGGCTTGGAAGGTTCTTTGTGGTCTCATGCCAAGAGGGCGTGACAGAGTACTGCGGTCTCTCGATACCAGTGCATAGATGCACTTCTGAACTCCGCGGAGTCAGACAAAGACGTGCCAGGTAGGCACAAAAGTTGAAATCAACAATTCGGGAGGAAGACCTCAAGGTTGTTGAACACCTTGGAGGCAGGGCTGTGAAGAATAACACAATTGCATACAGAATCTCAGAGGAGTTATGTGAAGCTCTGCCAAGTGGGCATTGAGTAGGTGTCCAGATAGGCACAGGAGAAAAGAACTCTTTGAGTTATGAATTTGAAGAAGAGTCCAAGAAGAGGGATCTTTGTAGGGTTGTTGAACACCCTGAAACTCTCAGCAAAAGGTTGCTTGAGCAGAAGGATAGCCAAGAGGGCATATGAATTCTCCACCTAAGGGAGAAAGGAAAAAGGACAAGTTTCCTTGGAGGTTGAAGCTACAGGAAAGCTTAGGGCGGATAGCACCTTTGTGTGCATGTGAATACTCTACAGAGGCGCAGGAGTTGAAGAATCCCTTGAGGAATCAAAGGTTAAAAGCTCAAGAGGAACAATGCTTTTGTATGCGCGCAGGCGAGAACTCACGGTCGTGGAGCTTGCAGAAACGGAGCAAAGGTTGAGGCCTTTGAGAATTTGAAATTCTCCCAAATTTGAGAAGAAAGCGCAGAAGATCAAAAGAAGGCACAACAGTCGTCCGATCAGATTGCAAAGGAAATCTGGACTGTTGGTTTTCTATGCCCAAGAAGGAGCAGGAGGAGTGCACAGGGAGAGGAAATCGTGAGCCGTCGGATCTCACTTAGTTACCCGTCAGCCATTGGATCTGACAGGAGTTGCACGGGGGTTAAACCCTCGCAAAAAGGAGCGAAAGTCTCAAAATGTTGATATTGGGATATTGACATTCGAGATATCGGAGGTCCTGAGGACGATCTGTCGAGACACTCCACATCGAAAGTCTTGAAACAACAAATTTAATCTGAGCCGTCCATCTGAAGGAGGACACGTGTCACGAGATCCTCCCTATTGGGGATTCAGACATCGGGGCTCAAAGAAGGAAGTCCTTCAACTTCGCAAAAGGCAAAGTCACGAGAATATCGTGACCATTCATCAGAGAGCGGACAGGTGGCATGATCGCCGACACAGAAGTCAGACTTCATTGACCATTTCAGGGTCTCAGGAGTTGGAGAGTCGGGAGTTCAACATCAAGACTCACGAAGTCGCGAGATCCAAAACTCCGAAAAAGGCGGGAAGTTCTGTGTGGGACCCGCGTAGACAACGTGTCAGAATTTCACCGTTTTGGCATATCGGAGGGTAAGGGGTCGAGGCTTTCATCCCGAAAGTCGTGAAGTAATCTAAGCCATCCATCAGAGGAGGACAGGTGGCAGAGATCAGAGGATCTCGCGAACTCGGAGGTTCACAGAGTGAGAGCTCAAGGATTGAGTGCCCCAAGTCGTGAGAAGCGAAGTCGCGAAGTAATCTAAGCCATCCATCAGAGGAGGACAGGTGGCAGAGATCAGATGATCTCGCGAACTCGGAGGTTTGCCGGGTGAGAGCACAAAATTTGAATGCTTCAAGTCAAGAGAAGTGAAGTCATGAAGTGTTGAGGTTGCACATAAGATACATGTGGTAGAACCGTAAGGTGGGCCCAGGAAGTGTACTGGTGGACACACGTCATACATTTGGAGGAGTCAACGCCCATTGACCTTTCACGACTCGGGGACTCGGAAGATAAGGGGACAGACTTTCGAGCCTTCGACTCGCAAAGTCATGAGAAGCGAGAACGAAAGGAGAATAGTCAAATCTCGCCTCTTTGGGGTTCGGGAAAGGAAGGTGCCAAGGCTGAACCTTTGAACTCGCGAAAACATGAGAGGCGAGAAGCGCTAGTGTTAAGCCTAGCCGGCGGTCATGTGCAGGAGGCGCTGAAAAGGAAAGGGGCTATATCCATTTCGGCATTTCGCTTATCGGCACTTCGGGAGTCGAGAGGACAAGAGATCGGGCTCTCACGTCAATAAATCCCGAAGGACATATGGTTGTGGTCATATGAGAATTGGTCATGTGGGCCAAAGCACAGCCCAAGGGGAAAATCATTAATTGAATCCTTTTTGGCATTTCGGGGATTGGAAGGTTGAGGAGTCGAGGACTCTCGGCATCGAAAAACAGAAAACTCCGAAGCCCGAACATTGTATTTCCTGTTGTGGAAATATGAACTCCATTTAGGAGGGAAAAGTCACAGGCATATGTCGAGGTCGTGACAAGGTAAGAAGGACCTATGGATCGGGTTTTAACAAGGGATCCCAGTGAGGAATCCCAAAGAGCCGATTCGACTCAAAGGGGTTAAACAATGATCCTGTGAGCGGACTGTCGACCCGGTCTGCGTCATAGGTCCCCACTATGAATCCAGATAGCACGGCTACGCTGATGCCACTATTCCTCAATGTCCTTTAATATGGAACTCCTATCCCTTTCTAAATCTTTTGAAGGGAGATATCTTAGATTCAGACAAAGCCCCTCCGAAAATTTTTGAAGTCTATAGGAGATTTCCTATTCAAGACTAGATAGCCTTGCATTCTTTAGGCTATTATAAGACTTCAACCATATTTTTGTATTCTTTTTTAGGTCTTTCAACTTCCAAACCATCCTCTTCTGTTTACAAGGTTCCTTAAGATACAAGGGATCATTCCATAGTTTAAGAACTAATGTATTAGAATCTTTGTCTATCCGCCAAGCTGGATTGAACTTGAAAGGAATTGCTTTATACACTGGCGGTAACTCCAGGTGAAGAAGGATAGGCGCATGATCAGAGATAAAGGGGAAATCAACCCAAGATATAAAAATACCACTGGATAACACTAAATCTTTGGAGAGAAGAAATCGGTCCAGTCTCTTTGCTATGAAGGCTTCACCCACTCTACCATTCCTCCACATGGGAACCAGTTTCCCCGGCTGTATATCAACAAGATTGTTATTGCTGAAAAGATTTGTAAAGAAAGTGTGCAATGAACCAAGGTTTGATCGGCTACCCCAACTTTCACCAGCCATCAAAGTCAAATTCATATCTCCAGCTAAAACAAGATTTTTCAAAGACAACAAGCTTGTTGCCTCTACTTTTTCCCAGAAGGACTTTCGCTCGGTGCATGGCCCATAAGTATTATGAAGATTATAAAATATTTTAGATTCAAGACAGTATCATGTTAGTAGAATACCACCACAAGTTAGGTAGGGAACCAGATTAAAAAAAGAAGGATCCCATGCAGCCAGTAACCCTATGGAAGTACCAACTGAATTGACCGCACAAACAAGCCACTTCGGCCTCAACAATTGAAAGAAACATCTCTCCTTGTTAGCATTAACTAAGGTCTCTTGAAAAAAAAAAAATATTTGGACATGTTCTTTCCAAAACACTACGAATCGAGGCAAGTTTTAGGATGCCTCTCGTCCCTCTTAGTTTTAGTGAGAGAACTAACATCATTTTTTTCTTGCCAAGGCCTTCAATGCTCTAAGGGCCTTACCATCATTAGGAAGAATGGGACCAGAATCAAATTTTAATTCAGAACTGGACTTTTTCATGGCACTGTGGGTTTTTACAGGGGAGAGCTCAATTCCCAGCCCCTGTGACCAGGCAAATTCCTTTCCCCCTTCTCCGACCGAGGCACCAAAGGTACTGGCTTGTCCACTTTCTACGCCGGGGTCAATGGATTTTTTCCCAAGAAAAGTAGGTATAGGGACCGAAGCTTCGCTTCCACGTAGAAAGGGTAAAAAGGAATCTAGAACTGCAGAAAGGGTAGGGTCTTCCTCCTTGGATTCCCTATACCTAGGTGGCAAGGGGTGGTTGACCGGAAAAGGCTGACTTTTATCCTGACTAATACAAGTCTCAAGTGAAAAGGAAGGGTTGGGAGAAGAAAATCCACCAGAGGCGGTATCTTCCTCGGGTAACAAAACAACAGAAGGGCCCACCTATTCCAGGGGAGAAGAAACCATCTGAGTGGAAGGAAACAAAGATTTTATCCTCCCAAACTTAGCAAAGTTATATGGAACTTCATAAACCTTTAAAGGTAGACCGGACGACTTAGAGTTGGAGTTTTTCAGCCAAATAGAGGAGCTAACTGAGTGACTCTCCAAAACAGACAGGGAATTAAAAAAATTAGGACAAAACATCTGCAAATTACCAATAGTAGAGTCGGTCGTCTCCAAAAATATTTTATTTATCCTATCAACTCTACTTCCCTCAGATCCAAAGAAGCCAGTGTCCATCGAAGAATATGGAATACTATAAAGAAAATCTTGCTCTTTAGATAACTCTTTTTCTTCCCTAATTCCATTACAGTCTCTTCTCAGATGTGAAGTACTTCTACAAAAGCTGCATCTGAATGGTAACCGGAGGTAATCTAATCTTTTTTTATGGCAAAAACCACGCCATTCCACCTCCATAATCTCTGAGAAACCCAAGTGTACATCCATTTCAAGTAGAACTTTTGCAACTTTTCTTTGTGTCGACTCCAAATTATTCTTATCCACCATAATGAAGTTACCTAGATTGTTCCCGATAGCTATCAATGCACCCTTGCTCCATAAATACAGGGGAAGTCCTAGAAGCAATACCCAAATATGTATTACCGAAAAAATCTCAGTTTCCGGGCTAAAAGCCAGTCTCCACCTTTTGAGCAATAGGCTGCTCTTCTCGTTAATCCACTTCCTACTTAACAATAACTCTGCATCTTCGGGTGAAGCACAAATAATTCCAACCCAGCCTTTAGTTAGGAAAAATATCTCTAGGAGATCCGTTCTAACCAAACAGTAAAGTTTTCCACAAAAAGGTTATTGTATGCCATTCTTCCAAAAATACCACAGACGACCATTCTACACGAGTCCTCTAAACCAACATCGTCTCCCAATACTAACCTTTTAACATTACGCTTCACCATCCATTGTTTCTGATGTTTACGAGTCGGCCTGTGATTAGGTGCATTTGAAAAAAACCGAGAATCACAACGTTTAACCAGAGTCCCAGAAGTCGTCTTCTCCTTTGGAACCTTGATGCTGCAAGACGGCTCTGAAAGAGCTGGCAGGAACGTGTCTAAAGAAGGTTCAGCTAAAGGTAAAGAGTTACTAAGAAGTAGGTTTTCATTCACCTAGATTCCTAAGGGAGGAGTCTCTTTTGACAAAGGCTTTGTAACCTCTCCCGACGAGACGTGAGAAGGGTTAGTAGGAGCATCCTTACAGGTATCCTCTAGTGGTTCATTTAATAGAGCATTTATTTCCCTATTAATCGCTTCCATCCGTCGGCTATCCATCTTACCTCCACTTGTTGAGCACTCACCCCAAAACAATAAATCAAGGGTCGGGAAACCTCCGAGCTAAGAGGCCAAGTCACAACGTTTTAACTCACCTGACAATACTTCACAGAAGAAGTCCACTTGTTCCGCACTAAACCTCAGATCGAGACAAGGTGACGTTAGGAGAGTAACTAATCCATCCCGGAGTTCAGTTTCCAATAAAGGAAAATAATGACAGGAAAGGTGGTAGAATTTAATGAGACCTAACTCTAACTAAACTCTCTAAAAAAACGAAAAAAGGCCAGAAGAACTAAAAAAAGACATCAGTATAATAGAAATCATACTAACCAGTCCAAGAATCTAAGATGGAAACCAAGAAAACCTCTCATGGAAGGTTAAACTTCGATCCAGCTTGTTCACAAGTTTGAAAAAACCCTAGTTCCCGTTTCTCTCCATTCAAGCTCTCGATTCCTTAAATCACTCTTACTTAAACAACCATGTTAGATTATTCTTAATTTTTACTTGAAAAGACTCAAAACGACAATGACCATGTAGCATGTAGAAAAGGCTCAAAACAACAATGGTCAAGAAGGCTCATTACCTTTAAATTTTTTATACAATGACCACGTAGTATATAGAAAAGGCTCAAAACAACAATGGTCAAGAAGGCTCATTACCTTCAAATTTTTTATTTTGTTATATTCATTTTAGTCCAAATTTTAGCTCAATTAAAGCAAGTCACTCATTTACATGAGTGATTTTTTTATAAATATGATTAATTTTATTAAAAATATAATTAATATATTTTATATTAAATAATTTATTAATTTCAAATAATTATTTTTAAATCAATATTTAAAATATCAAATATTAATTTTTTTTCAATATTTTTTTAAAATAACCTTATTTTATTTTACTAACATTCCTTTATACTTTATAAACAATAACTAATTTAATTTAATTATATTAAAATGTAATTATAATTATCTTAAAATGTAATAATTAATATAGTGATTACATCATAATCCCCAACATGTTTAATATTTATCCATAACTAAAAGCCTTTGCACATCCTTATCAAACACATTGTATGAGAGCAAAAGTGGTTGCATGATTACAAGAAGAATATGTATGTGTCAACAAAAAAAATTGTGCCCGTGAGCTGTGGGGCCTATGTATGAAGGAGGACAAGAGAATGTGGAAGGAAATAATTGAGAATATCATATGGATGGAAATCTCAATGATAGGATATGTTAGTGTGATATAATAGGATATGTTAGTGTAATGGATGGAAATCTCAATGATAGATATGTTAGTGTGATATGATAGGATGTGTTAGTGTGATAGTGAGATTAAATTATTATATGAATATTTTATTATATAAATTATTATTATATATTATTTTTTAATTATAATTATTGTAATATTTAAATAAAATTATTAAAAAATTCAAAAAGAGTTAAAGGAAAAAAGAAAATTAAGGTATTATAAGGATGTAATCAACCCTAATCTAAAAGATTAAAATTATCTATATGTTTTGATAATTGTAAAGAAAAAAATAAACATTGTTAAGATAAGAACAAATTCTCACTAGCTCCATAGTGAAACTAGGCGTTGGTCAATTCCTAAAATGTCATGGGATGAAAGAGTGTGTCACCTGTGTGACACTAAGAAGGCTGAAGATTAAAAATACTTTCTCTTAGATTGTCCATATTTGATCTCATTTTCAAAATATTTGTCACACTACCAACCTTCCTAACCTCTTAACTCAACAAAACTATGGTGATCTTGGAAAACTTTTCTTAATGTTTTTCGAGCATAGAAACAAAATTCTAAAGAATCTCAAGTAATCACTTATCCTCTTAAGGTCTGATAGACCAATTTGATCTTAGTGGAAATTAATCATCAACATTATTTTATTATAACAATTATCATTAAAATAATATATATATATATATATATATATATATATATATATATATATATATATATATATATATATATATATATATATATATATATA
>ML813688.1:241213-256786 GCA_009831015.1 Picea engelmannii
GGGGGGGTTAGAGGTAAAGGAGGGAGTCATAGGAACTCAACTATCCATGATAATGACAACTCAAAGCACGGTATAAAATTTCAAAGGTATACTAATAATCAAAGAGCACACCAAAGAATAATCAAATGGAAAATATGCACACAAACAGGATTAAGTGGTTTAAATGGACCTCCCTCTCTAAAGAAGGTATGCCTCATCCAAGAAGGGCGTGAGACTCTGCTGCTAAATATTGGAGGAAACATAATCAGTTATAAGGGCCCTCATGGGCTTAACAACCAGTCATTCAGATCCCCCCGGAGAGGTAATCCTCCATAAAGGTTATGTGTTGTCTGACCCTTATGTGACCCAGGGTACCTGCAAAAGAAACCCTGCAAGTAAGCTATGTGGAACCTAAGTCAAGAAACTAAGAAACCATGGTATAACCGATGCACAAGTGAACAATTGAAAGTCAGGTTCATCGTATGGGAAGGGTAGCAAAGCCCGAAACCTTGAAATAATAACCTTTCATGGAGGTAAGGGCACTAGAAAGATCCCCAGATATGAATAGATCCCTAGAAATATCTGTAACTCTAAGAAGTTATCGGGGGGATATCCCTTCAACCTACCTCACGTGACCTCGTGCTTAACTCCGGTGTAAGCAGAGCCTCCTGATATTACCGATTATAAAATATATTTCTCCACTCCCTTAGTGAGACACATATGTTGATTTAATAGCCTTGCATAAGTTTACTCACAAACTCCTATTCCAAGGCTCTAAATCCTAAGCTAGTTTGTGCACCCTAGAAAATAAAATTGTTACTAATCAATTTTAAATTATAGCGTTAATTTTAATGGCCTTTCTTACTCAAAAGGTGTGGTCGTGAAACTAGTGATGTTATGACTCGGAAAGTAAAATAAATGAATATGAATACAATGCAAAGTCCTAACTTCAATTTTTAATAAATGATATGCTTCAAAAATGCAATTTTCAATTCAATTCTTCAATTCTAAATAAAATGCAATCTTTCTTTACATGCACTAAGATAAATGACAAAGACTCAAGAGATCAAAATGTCAATCAATGTAAAATTCCTAATATTTTTGTATTTTCAACTTAAGAGAATGAAAATGCAAGGATTGAACAACAACTTGATATAAATACTCTATTGTGTATAGAAAGAGACAACCCAAGTAGGATATCAAGGAGCAAAACACCCAGCCCAAGGTCCAAGGACAATCAAAGTGAAAAGATGAAGAGAAAGGAACTGCCCAAAAATTCAACCAAAGACATGTTTCCTGTCATTCCACAAACACTTAACAATCACCACCAAGACCCAAGAAGACTCATCAATCATCAAAACCTACCCAGCAACCACCAAACCCAACAATCAAGAAACAAAGGTTGATGTACGCGAATGTTCAAGGGAAAAGCGTGTATGTACACAACCTAAAAAAGTATAACACGCGTATCTACATGACTGTTAAGAAAAAACCCGTGTATATGTGCCAAAACACATCCAGGCTAAGGAGAAGGCTAAGAAACTCAAACCCAGAGTGAACATATTTTGTCAAACAATCATATGACAAGAAGCTCATTATGAACTAGAGCAATCTAAGGAGAAAAACACTCCAAACCCCAAAAAAGAAGATTCTCTCCCCAGTATGGTCGCTAGTTCTGTTATGAGAAAAATATCTCTATGGCTAGGGGTAAACCACAATAGACAAAAATGACTACAGAAATAAACTCTAATCTCAAGTATGCTATATAAACAAATATGCTAACAAGACAAGATAAGAGGCATACCTCGTCCAGACGTTCGATGAATTCCACCATTGAGCACTTGACCCAAAGCAATATACCTGCAACGATTCCTCACCCGAGGTATCTACTGGGGTTGCAGGAACCAATTTTCCATAGAGATGAGGGGATGTGAGGTCATCAACATGTTCATTGATACTTATATACCATGTGCACAATATTGTGTGTCTCTTGTCCCTTGATTAATTAGTAAACTCAATTATACAACACCATTATAACATAGACTGCGACATAGACCATTTACTGGAACATTTATAATTACTTCATCACTAATATAACAAGCAGATCTAGATATAATCATGAACAAACAAAATATGCATGAACAATCACATAAAAATACACATTCAGACATAGAATTTAACATGGTTCACCCAATCCTTGGGCTACGTCCACAACGAATGGCTTCATTACTATTCTTCATGCAATCATCTTAGGCTTGCGCACTACGCTACAATAGATATATCATGATATCATTCCCCATCCTACCTATCTTCTCTACATTGCAAGTCGATCTATGCCAAATCTCTCATAAACCTTCAGGCATAGACTCTCTCTCATTCTCATCCTATTCTCTCAGCAACAACAACCCTCTATTCTTCCCAACCCATTACTTATTTATACACAGTGTTAGGGCTCAAAACCATACTAGCTTATCCCAAAACCCTATGAAAACTTATTATGACTTATTACAACACATGAAAACACATAATTCATTGGTGTTTTTCTTGCCTTCATGTCTGCATGATGCTTTTCCTTCATTTTCGCCTACGTGTTGTTTTTCCTTCTTTTTCGCCCACATGTTGGTTTTCCTGCTTTAATTCTTTTCTTTATATTCTTATGTTCCACCAAATGCACTTTTACTACTCACTATGATCCTGAATGCATCTTTACTATCCACTCTGATCTTAAATGCATCTTTGTTACAAGTGAATCCCCCTGTGGACAAGTGGATTCCCTCTTGGTCTCTAGACTCCTAAAGAAAAGATATAAAAGTGCTTAACATGGAAACTGACATCCTTTTAGATCTAATGAAGCTAACATACGAAGGAGAAGAAGAAATATATGTACCTTATTAACAACGTGTGTCCTTGCAAAGTCCAAGTTGATCTTCAATCTTGAGCTCCCTGATAGGTCCTGTAGAACAAACAAAGATACAATGGACTTCCTACTCTACTAACATTAGCTCAATATAGATCCATCTACTGCAGACAAACTCATGTGGAACAAGCATAATTATGAAAGAAACAGGCCAAGCATTGATTATTAATGAGAACAAGTAAAAGTACTTACAATCCTTTGATGAAGGTGCAACAGCTTCTTCCAGTTCTCCTTGTCCAACCCCTTTGCTCAAGTAATCTACATTGATTGCTTTGATGACATCTCACTCATGGGATCATAATTTTGGTGTAATTCTCAATCTCCACTGTTTTTTGTATGTTGTCTATGAGATCATAGGTTTCATACTTCTAATCTTTTTCATGTACCTTTCACCATGAGAAGGCCTCCTTATATAACCTTGGAGAGGCCCAACCACTTGAGAGATCTTTGGGATAAGTTGAGGATTCCTCTCCTTCAGTTGAGGATCCTCCCTAAGATCATGCCTTGGTCCAAGATTTGAACCCAACTACCTTCAGATATTGAGGGGATTGTCCCCTAATTTCCTCCAACAAACCAAAAATTCGCTCAGAAAGGGTAGCGCTCCCCAAAAAGGGTGCACAGAGCGCTCAAACACTCCCCCAAAGAGGCCCAAGGAGGGATAGCACTCCCTGATAGTGGGTAGGGGAGCGATCCTCTCCAAAATCCATTTTTGAGTGGTTCTTTCAGTGGAAAAAGGTTTGTACTCCCTGTCAAGTGATTTCTCTTCTTCAAAACTAGTCTTTGAGGTGTCTTAAGTGTCCTTATGATGTCGTTAGAGGTACGACATAGGAAATATGGAAGTATGATGTTTGTGACACCTACGACACTTGTGATCAAGATGTGACAATTGCGGACAAGATGCGACACTTACAACACTTGTAGTGACGACACTTGCGACACTATTGAAATGAGTAATTTTTATGTGTAACAGATTGCCCCCCAAAGTACAAAGTTAGAAGACGATGATGACTGAAGTACTTTTTAGACTTTTTCAAGCAATGGTATGGACGCAGAGAGGCTAGAAAAATCTTCACACAACCACCAAACAAATATTATGACATGTTTCAAACCCAAGGCAAGCATACCTATGCTCGAATGATAAAGACTTTTTAGGTATGGCCGCCATAAAATACATTGTGGATCCATAATTATATTGACAAAAGGTATAGCCACTGAAGATACAATGTGGATCTATACTCCTATGACTTGAACTGATCATAGACATGAAGAATACACAGTGGATCTACGAAATGACAAGACATAGCCACAACCAATACAAAGTGGATCTATGTAACAGTATATGTGTCATAGTTCAAAAGAAAACTACTTCGCAACCTGGGAAAAGTACATATAAGAGTGATGACTCAACCCAAGGTATTCTTACCGATCCCAATGTAGTACGAATATAACCATGTGAATAGATTTCTTGATGTCGAACATGGTAGAAACCACTTGATTACCGATCAATGAGGTAAATCGTTAACAAGCACGAGGGAGATCACCATTGATGTCAATAATTCCCAAGGTACTCTATTACATTCCGATGAATGTGAATAGATGAGCTGAAGTCGAACATCCATGCAGGAATTATCTGATCAGAGGTCAATGATGTAAATCCACTGTCGAACGCGAGGAGGCCTACCATTGAGGCATGTAGGTCCCAAGGTACAACCGGTTTCTATGTCTAGTTCCTGTATAATTTTTTGAAGTCAACAAGAACAGACTCGTCGAGGGAGGGCCTTGATGTATCCCCCATCAATGACATGAAACTGACATAGAGATGTAATTGGTATATCAAATGAACATGGACTGACATGGGTATTGAAACAAGATATTTGTGATGGCTGACTCTCGAGGCAGATACTTCCCTTGAACACTGAGGAACAATAGCAGAAATGTGACATGGACCAAAACTTGATGATGGAGTGGATGTTGTGACTTTCGTCAAGTGACCCAAAGGAGTAAAAGAAACTCATAGGATTGGCTCATTGCAGACGTTCAGCAGATTAAAATGCATGCAAAGACAAAGTGTCGTGTTCAAGGTCGACCATAAGAGCTACTGGTAGTGTTCTCAAAAACTGTTTGTCTTGCTTCTTTCAATTTTTCCCCCATCCAAATAGACGAGTACCTCTTTTTAATTTAACGAGCTCAAGGAGGGTAACACATGATCGATATGACTCACCTTCGGTAAGTTCCTCTTCCTTTGTTTAATGAACTAGAAGAAGTAAGGGTTTGATCCCATATGGGCCCTTCAATGTGTAACAGTTTAACGAGTCCAGAGAAGGTAAACTCGATGGTTTTTTCATATTTAGAGAGTCTGAAAACAACTTAAAGATGACTCCAATGTTGTCCTTTTTTGTAATGTTAGTCTTGCAAGGCCAAAAAAGAGATAAGTTATCACTCGAAATACGCCCTTTCGAACCTTTTAACGAGTGGGAAAGGAAGCAAGATCACTCGACAATCTTTTCATGTTTAGAGAGTCTGAAAAGAGATTAAAGACGACTCCAAGAGGTTCCTTTTCATATATCCATGCGAGTCCGAAAAAGAGATAAAAGTTTACTCGATTACATTCTCATGTTTTTTCAAGCACGAGAAAGAAAAAAGACTAAGCTCGGTATGCCCCAGCTTGAAAGCTAGTGGCTTAACTCCAAAGGCTGGAGACATGCCCTCCAAGCTTCAATTCATTCACCGACTTTGCGGATATCACCAATTTCCCTACTATATGGAGAAAAATGATAAGGGTGGATGAAATGAAGGTTCAAAAGAGGTGATTGTTTCATTTTTTAATGATCTTGACACAGGAAAAGAACTATTCTCATGGCTCCGAGTTAAATCCCCAGATCCATGTTTCATTTTTTAACGAGCTTGCCATAGAGAGGCGAAACTATGCTCATGACCTCTGTTTCATTTTTTAAGGAGCTTGCCACGGAGAGGAAAAATTGTGCTCGTAACCTCTGTTTCATTTTTTAATGAGCTTGCTATAGAGAAGAGAAACTATGCTCGTGACCTCTCCTTGATCATGGCTTCCAAGAGAATAATGCTCTGGAAGGACACCATGTCAAGAGACAAAACTTGGTCATGGCTTCCATGAGATCTTCACTAGATGGAAGAAAATAACTCTGGAAGGAACACATGTCGAGGGCCGTGACAGGGGTAAAGAGATCAGGCTCCAATAGCCCTATCGAAGAGATCACCATGTCAACTGCCGGATCCAAATCATCGGAAGTTGAAGGCATGGGAGATGATGGAAAATCAACATCGGGAGGGAAGATAGAGTGTATAGATCCTCGAATTTCTTCACGAGGGGGAAGAAAAGAGGATCGATGATGGTTATCATCCCGAGGTAGCTCGTCAATGTTCAACATTTCCGTAATAGATTCATCAAAGGAAAAAATTGGGGAAATGTAGTCGATCGCAGACGACAAGGAACTTAACCGGGATGGCATCGAGTCATTGTCGGGTGCCAATAGAGGTTGGTCATACGAAGAGGGAGAAGCGGATTGGATAGAAATGTATGATTTTCGTCTAGACTAAGTGGCACAGTGTCACCTAGTGCATCGAATTCCAACGGACTAGGTACAATCCAAGGGTCAGATGATTCCCAAGATCGATAAGTCATGGTGAAAATCATATCGACGGTGGCAATATGATGTGTAGTCGGTGGAAGTGGTGTAGGGAAGGTACCCATAAGGATAGAATATTTTAGTAAGCCAACACCAATGCTTTCATACGTGATCTTGTTGTCTCCCAAGAAAGGAATGTTGTTGGTAGCGGGAGCACGAGCATCGGTCATGCAAAAATCTAAATGATCAACAATGATAATTTTTTCCTAATGAGGAAACTGTACACATTGAAAGACCGATGAGGCAATGACAGTCATATTATAAAACCAACTTCTTCCAAGTAACAAGTTGTAATCGAGGGGAGCATCGACCACCTCGACATCAACAGTGACAGTTTTGCCACCCAAGTGGATGGGCAGGGACTGTAAAATCCCATGGGGATGAAAACCTCGCCCATAAAATGTGCATAACATCGTTGGGGATTTATTAAGTGCGGGTGATTTTAAACTTTTCCAATAGGCTAGAGACATGACACAAGTTGAGGCTCCCTCATCCAGAATAGTTCGGTGGATTTGTTAATTGTGAAAAACAACATCAACTTGGAAAGCAAGTTGGTGGGAGAGTCGAGATGTATAATTGTCCAAGTTAAACATGATATGGTTGGATGACTTAGGATCAACAGCGCCAATAGTAGCTAAGAGCATTCTACGTTGACTGGGGCAGTGTTGTAGAACTTCTAAAGCAGACATAGCACATGGTGCTTGAGCCAAATCTTCAACAATGTTGTAGTTCTAAGCAGCACGTGAACTAGGATTAAAGGTAGATTTATGGATAGTGCTCTTAGGAGGGCGTAAGATAGAGTCGAACATAGGTTTCTCAATCTGAAGTGGTCCAGATGGAGGATTAACCAATGGAGGACTAACGGAGGATGGTGATGGATCTGGTAAAGTACCGGTATCGTTAGTGACTTTTCCTTTGTCAGGGTTAACTGGCGTGTCGTATGTCTTAGAGAGAGTGGTCAAATTAATCCCATTAAACATATAAATATGTGCACTTGTCGAGGCCTCGTCATGAGGATGGCTAGAACTGCCCCCAGGAGAGGGGGTTTGAGCAACCATGGATTGATGCTATGGAAAAGGATGAGTAAGCAAAGTGGGTTGTGAATTTCCCTGGAAAATTTTGGCCACTTCATTGTGATGTGGACAGTCTCGAGTGTAGTGATTGTTACCACAAATGATACATAAAAATTTCAGTTTCCGTTGTGGTTTCTTTTCGGTAGCAGGTGTTTGAGCTTGATTTTTTGGTTGTTCATTGTTATTGGTATTTTTTGATTTATTTTTTGCCTTTTTTTTACCTCTGGATTGTTGTGAAGGGGAAGATTGAACTATATTCACCTCATAGATCTGAGTTTGGGGGGAGGTAGAGGAGAGTGTGGTCGAGTAGGAAGTAGATTGAGTTTTGACAGAATCGATAACATCGTCCGCATGAGATGAGGATGATGGCTTAGATGGATTGCCATTAGCTCAAGCAACATTTGGAAGAAACTCATACAAAGTACCAGATTGTGAATAAACCAAATCTAAGTACTAAGCTCGAGCAATGGTTTCTTCCTCGGTGACCACACCACCCATAGAGACATTGTGAGTGATCAGGGGTAAAAGTGATTTAGTAAACCACTCCGCAAACAATATGTCAAGAATGATTACTTTAATCATTCTTCTTTGTCATCTCCACTCATGAATATGGTCAAAGATATGCACGGAGTTAGTTTGACAAAGGGAGGTCAAGAGTTCAGTACCCGTCTCATAGAGAATAGGTAGTTGAAAGTGTGTGAGGAAAGACATGGAAAGGGAGTTGAAATCATGAAAAGAAGCATGTGGTAATTCAATATACCACTTTTTTGTTGAGCCCATAAGTGTTCGATGGAAAAGACACAAATGTATAGAATCATCCATGAGGGAGTTTGATGAACACCACAAATGGAAATTCATCACATGGTTATTTGGTTCTCCATATTTTCCGTTAAATTTCGGAATATCATAAGGAAGTTTAGATGGAATAATTGGCCAACCCAAGGAATGAAAAATAGGATCATTAGTTAACCGAGACAAGTCTAGGAGATCCAGAGTCGCAAGGAAAGGTAATTGTAGGTTAATTTGTGGATGATATTGGTGTGGTATAGGAACACCAGTAGGACCATAAACTAGGTTAGCTAGATAAATGTAACCAGTAGGTCCTCCTACATACGGTTGTTGTTGACAAGGATAAACAGGATTCGATGATGGATGAGAAACATTTGCATAACCCGGTGGGTTTCGAGCATTATAAGCCTAGTGATTTGCTTGCCCATAAAGAGGATGAACATTGTGCCCTTGAGGAGGGTAAGGAGTAGATCCCAGAGGTGGATGCACATTAGACCTGTGGGGAGGATAAGGTTGTTGTCCCTGAGGACTCCAGGTGGTGTTTGGGACGCCCAGATAAGGTTGTCCATAAGATGGTCGGGAAGGAAAAAGATTTGAAACTCCTCCTTGTGGGTTATGATATGAGTGCCCCCCAACATGGAGTTGGGTAAATGTGCCTCCAAAAGATACTCCTCAAGATTTTGAAGGGTTTCTAGCAAGTGAAGGTTGCCCCCCTTCCAGTGGTGGATTAACGACTGGGGTATGACTGGCAAAGGGAGGTTTCCCTCCGGGAAGAACATGAAAAGGGGGTTGTCCCCAAGGAGGGGTAGGCCCTCCATAGGATGGTGGTCTTCTATTGAGAGGCATGCTAAGGACTCCTCAATCCTAGGTTCCACTGGTTGCTCTCCATTGAATAATATCCATCATTCTTTATTCTCCTCAACAAATTGACAAGAGGAATCCGGCGAGACTTCTAAATCTTCTTGTGGAGAGACAACTAGATTCTTCACTGCTGTGAAGATATGCTCTTCCTAAGAGGCGGATATTCCAGTTGCTGCTAGAATGCGAGAAATTTCTTGGAGGAACATTATTCAAGATCTTGATCATCCTTGAATTACTCTATCTGGTTGATGATACCTGTTTCGCAACACGGATTAGTACTCGGGGGGTTCTTACAGCACCCCAAACATGATTTATCATTTAAAGATCTGAATTTTAAAACTATTTGCAAAAACAAAACACACCAAGCTTGAACTCCTTGCGTTACTGGGATCTTGTTGTCACCAGGTTATCGGTTTACACAAGTTATCTCATCATAAATAAAACTAAATTTGCACAAAAGAAGGAAAAACACACTTGCATTAAAAGAAGAGGACAACCTAATTTTGGAGCAACCCCACCAAAGTGGATGTGTGGGCTCTTCCCGCACATCTTACCATCTTCTCTTCGCCCTTAGGTCATCCATAAAACCAATCCAAAACCATTAAAGTAATCTAATTCAAATACTACCTATTACCGTTTACAACTCCCCAGCAACGGCGCCAAAATGTTGGTGCAATTATTTGCATAATATATTACCAAACATAAATTATCAACTGAGATTCATAATCAGTAGAGTTGATGCACTATATGTGCCGATAACAGATAGGTTTCTATGTTTTTTTAGTATAAATTAGATAAGAAAACCAACAATAACAAAATAATTTGTTTTCAAATATAACACTCTTCACACAATTCAGAAATTAGAAAGCAAAACTTGCAAGCATGCACTCATGAAAAGATTTTTCTCAAATAATGCCTTGTCCATTTACAAGCTCATGAAGTGGAAAGATGGAATTTGAATTAGTTATCTATAGCTGCTACTCTTAACAACAATTAGCAATCAAATATGGGCACACTTCAACAATACAACTCCAAACTTAGAAGAGAAAACTGATAACAAAACTTCTCAAGAAAACAGTGAATCAAAAGGTTCTTTCTTAGGTGACAAGTATGTTCATTCTATACTTATGAAATTGAGTGATGAACTTAAGAGCTTGTTTCCTGTAGTCATCAAAAAAATGATTAACAATCAACTCCAATCACTCTCGAAATCGAAATCAATTCCAACTATGTTCAATTCAAACAAATCAGTACAAGGAACAATTAACATAACTGAGAGACTTCATTATGGAACATGAAGGTAAAAGATGAAGTATTATTGCTCTTGTACCCACTAAGAAAACTACTGCCTCACACTCAGAATAAACTTTGATTAACAATACCACACATCAAACAATTAAATGTTACCCTACAAAAATATAAAGAAAACTAATTGTGCACACTGATTCAAAAGCAAACAATTCTGTGTTTAATATTTTAAATGCAATTAAAATTATTGACAAAACACAACTGTTAAATTTGCACACTCACACAATCACACAAAGCATGTACAGGGAGGTTTACCTTAGTTGGGACGACGGGCCCTTGCCAAACCAACAAGGTACCTCTAAAGAGATTGCAGACTAAAACACTTTACTTATTCCCAAGAATTGCACAAACAACTTCTGAATTCCTCCAATTGATTAAGTGGATCAAAAATTCAACATTTCATTCCCCAACATACATCCTTCTCCAAGAACCAATCTTACAGCATACTAATTCCTTTCTACTCAGACCTATGAGGTCTTATTTATACATAAAATCCAGGGAGGAATGGATGAAACCGAATCCCCAAGCTAAGAAAACATTTTTTACAATTTTAGGATAAATCCCAAAAATCTGTGTTTTTTAACAATTTAGGCAGATTTGAGTTAGTCCCCCACCCATATCTCCCAAACCAATTCTAATTTTGAAACATGGCCCGTAGACTACTCAATTTGTCATATTCTGGACAAAACCCATGTATTATAATTTCTATATCTGATACCATATGCATGAAAATCGAGGCGCAAGTTGGCAGTTTGAGTTGCTTGCTAATTTTGGCATAATCATTCCCCCTGAGCTGGAGGTCCACACGTGTGATATGGGTGAATTATGACTCACATGTCCACATAAAAACATCACTCTGGACAAAACCCATGAGCCCGATTTTCTTCGAGAAACATTCAAAAATTATGAATTATGTCTAGTACCGGATTAACACAGGCTAGTACCGGAATAGGTGGAGCCTTGGTACTGGAATAGAATGGGTACCGGATCATGCTGCTTAAGAGTCAAAGTGATTAGGATCATACAAAATCAGCCATTTTAATCTAATTAACTCAATAAAATTAAACAAAACATGCCTTAATCATAAGTTACCTCTTATGCACATGAACAAGGTCATCAAGTGTATTTATGGAGTAAACAATCAATTAGATACACATAGCATAGGTAGAATAGGCTCAGATAGAGGGTAATATAAGGCATTAGAAGTGTCAAAACTGAGACTCAACACCAAGGTAGTGGCTTTCAATTACACAATTGGGAGAAAGGGTGTCTCATCGAGAGTCATCCTTCTCATTTACGCAAAGTACTTGTGAGTGGAACTGTCATTATCTGGACACCATGCCAGGACAGTGGCCTTCAACTCATTCCTTAAAACATGAAAGAAACAAAGAATGGAAAGAAGATGGGCTTGGAAAAAATTTCATTGCAAATGAAGGTGCTACACACTGATCTAGGTGAATATTGGTGGCCACCTGCCTATTCCACTTGGACCCACACCATTGTTTCTTTCTGTTTTTTAGTTTGCTTAATTGTAGCACAATTTACTATATTTAGCATTTTTTTGGGTCCTGAACTTCTGGAGCCGTTTTGAGGCCCTAAACGATGTTTTTTGGGCATGAATTCTCTAGTGAATAAAAGTTCCTTTTGGACTTGATATTCACTATTAGCAGTGTAGTCCTCGGATAGATCTTTCTAACGATGTATCATGTGCGTAAAATGGAGATAGTATGCCAAAGTTACGACCCCGGGAAATTGATGTACCAATTTACCCCAACAGGGGCCATATTTTGGTGTTTCATCTCCTAAGGTTAGGTTTTTGGATGTTTAGGGTTTTCCATTGTTTCTCAATAATATATAGGCCTTCGAGCCTCATTGTAACACAGATTTCAGAGGCCAGTAGCTGCCACATTTCTTCTCATAGATAAGCTACCAACGCCCGAGCTATTTTATTTCCAATATGTCTATAAGCAAATTTCAGTCATTTGTTGTTAATGAAATGAAGTTTTACTTACGCTGCATCTCTATGTTTATGTGTATTTATATATTTCATTGTGTTCCTGCATAAATCCGGATCTGTGGTATCAGAGAAGTCTGCTCTTTCTCGATCCTCCTTTGCATGTCCCCAACGAGGTCGGGGTATAAGAAGTTAGGGCTCGATCTGGTTGAACCGTTGCAAGATTAGCCTTGCAAACCCCAACGGCCGCCCATGGGGGAAGAAAAGAAATGTGAAGGAGCAGGAGATCCTATCAAATTATTGCTCGAGGAGGCCCTCGAGAAACAAAGGAATGCGATGATGGACAAATTTTCCCAGATCCTTCAACGACTGTCCACTGGAAGCACATCTACATCCAACAATCGCTCTATAGGCGCCACTCCTTTTAAGGTACAAGTAAACTTTGACATTCCCATATTTGAGGGACAAATAGATGCAGATGTCATTGATAGATGGTTGAATCTGTTAGAAGGATATTTCTCGGTTCATTACTTTTTCGACCGAGAAATTATTATTTTTGCACTCCTTAAAGTCGCCCCCCATGTCAAGGACTGGTGGGAAACCTACTGGGAGCAACAGAGTGAGTGGGAACCCTCTATGTTCTCGTTCACACCCACCTGGAATTCTTTCTGAGATGCCATCAAGGAACAATATTATCCCATGGGGAGCTATGAGGAAAAATATAGACAATGGACTACGTTGCGACAACAAATGGACCAAGATGTGCATGAGCTGATGAATCTGTTCCATACCCTACGCACAAAGTTGGGAATCAAATATTCGGAGAAAAATTTGGTGTTAAAGTACCGTAGTTGTCTTCATAGATACATTCAGGAGGAAATGGAGTTCCTCGACATCTCCTCTCTTGGTGCGGCATACCAGTATGCTGCCAAGATTGAGAAGAAGTTCAAACAGAAGAAGTGAGACTTTGGGTCTATGAATCAGAAGCAAGGGAAAGGTACCCCCAAACCACCAAACAAAGGACCAAGCCAAGACGAGGCCACCCAAGACAACCCACCAAAGTCACAAGCAAATAAAAACATCACGAAGCCAAAAAAGGACACGGGGAAGTCGTGTGAGTTCCATAAGAGATCCACTTACAACACAAGTGAGTGTCGGGAAAAGCAGTCACTGGTATCCGATTTGAAGTCTTCTAAATCAAATGCAGGATCCGACTTTGAATCAAAACCTGACAAGGGGAATGACTGGGGGAAGAAAATTATCGATGTGGATCCCAATGCCATCGTTTCCACCATGAAGATCCAGAGGAGGCGAAGCACCTCTTCCATTCCCAGATGTGGGTAAAGGGTTCCACATTGCAGTTCATTTTCGACAGCAGGAGCTAGAAGAACCTCATCTCAATAGAGGTCATGAAACGGATGGGCTTGTCGAACAAAAAACACCCACAACCATACACCATCAGGTGGCTACACCAAGGACAGTAACTCTGCGTAAGCCAACAATGTCGCCTTTCCTACAACATCAAGCCCTTAATGGATGAGGTATTATGTGACATTGCTCCTCTTGATGTTTCTGATGTATTATTAGGCCAACCATAATTGTGGAAGCGACATGTTGTGTATGAGTCCAGGCGTCATGTTGTTATTATTACTTTATGAAATAAGTTGTACAGGATACCAAAAATAACACCGCCTACAACCATCTCTTTGGTTACTGCAAAACAATGCAGTAAGCTCATTGCCAAAACTAGGAAATTTGTTTTCTTGATGATCCACCATCAGGGAAAGAATAAGATTGTGGCCACGACCTCCAGACAGGGCCCCTCTGCATGACAACAACAGATGGATAAGGTCATGGAGGAGTATGAGGACATCTTCACCTCCGCCGCAGAGGTGCCTCTACAATATCAGGTCAAGCACGCCATCGATCTGACCCCACGTGTGTCACTACCCAATGGACCAATATATCGGCTCTCTGTTCTGGAGAATGAAGAAATCAAGAGGTAGATTCAGAAGTTGTTGCAGAAAGGTCACATCCAACCGAGTTCATCGTCTTGTGGGAGCCCGATCGTGTTGGTGCAGAAGAAGGATGGGACTTGGAGGCTCTGCATTGACTATCGGGCACTAAACAAGATCACTATCCAGAATAGGTACCCGATCCCACAGATTGATGACCTTCTGTACCAACTCAAGGGGGGGAAATATTTCAGCAAGAGCGACTTGAAGTCTAGGTATCACCAGGTACCAATTGAACCCTCTGGTGTGTGGAAGACTGCCTTCAAATCCAAGGAGAACCTTTTTGAATGGTTGGTCATGCCTTTCAAGTTGGCGAATGCCCCTACAACCTTCATGAGACTAATGGAATACATCTTGCGACCATTCACCAACTCATTTGTAGTGGTGTACTTGGATGACATTATGATCTTCAGCCAGACTTGGGAAGAGCACCTCCACCACATTCGACAAGTCCTCCAAACATTGTGGCAACACAAGTTGTGTGCCAATTTGGAGAAGTGCACTTTTGGCATGACCCAAGTTCAGTATCTGGGATACATTATTGATGAGCGGGGGGTGCATGTGCTAAATCTAGCCAAGATCCAAGTCATTCGGGATTGGCCAGCCCCAACCACCCTAACAGAGCTCTACAGCTTTTTGGGTCTTGCCAATTTCTACCATAGGTTTGTGTTGGGATTATCTCATATCACTTGGCCCTTGAGTCAAGTCACCAAGGGAGGAGCGAAAGGAAAATTCTTTTGGTCTGAATCTCAATAGAAGGAGTTCGACAATTTGAATCATCACCTTTTCTCTGCACCAATGCTCACATTACCAAACTTGAAACAACCATTTGAGATCGAGATAGATGCCTATGACTATGTTATTGGGACAATCCTTACTCAACAGGGGCATCCAGTGGAATATCACAGTGAGACACTTTCCAACACAGTCTGGAAGTATCCCACTTATGACAAAGAGATGTATTCCATTATGCATTCTTGCCGACAATGGAAGCATTACATTTTGGGAAAGGAAA
>ML813688.1:258671-281776 GCA_009831015.1 Picea engelmannii
GGGCCCTTGTATCTCATGAAACTCAATGACCTATGAAGTTTAAACCCCCTCCACCTCGTCATCCATTACATAAACATGAGAGGCCATCCTTGGGAGAATTCCCTACTTGATGACTTTGGTTCACCCAATTAGACTCCTATGATACCCCTCCCATACTTAAACTTGGTCAATTGTATAGGGTTTTAAGCATTTGTTTAATTTGATGAGGTAGTTTTGATGCACATGTTTAGGTGCCTTGCTTATTAGACATGGTTTACACTTGTCATGATGTATTTGACTTGAGATCTTTGGAGGGCGTACTTTTTTCTCTTGCAAGACCTTGTTGGTGGACAATTTTGGAGGAGAAAGCCTAGCTTGGGATTCCATGGGGCTTCAAGCCCACAGGTTGGATGCCAAGGGCCTACATACCGGATGACATAGACATACCTTTGGAGACCTAGAGGACATCATGGATGACATGACCTAGTCCTAAAATTCCAAACGTTTTTCCTAGGAGAGGAAAAACGTCATCTTTTGGAGGCTTCACATCACCTAGAGGGCTAGGGTTTGGTGGTTATGGTGTTTTTTGATGACATGTGGCACATTTTGAAGGAAGGAAGCTTGAATACCATCAAGAGAGGACTTGGATGAGATACAAGTGGCCTTTGGAGGCCTAGACCTGCATCTACCTACCCAACAACTTCTTCAAAGTGCCAAAAATGTCCCCTAAAGGGGTGACGTCACTTTGTTCTAGGGTTTCTTTTGTGCAAAAGTGAACTTAAAATTGAATTGTTTAATATCAATTTGTTGCAAGGGGTAATATAATGGTTGTGGACCCCTTATCTTATGTTTTAACATTTCTAATGTGGACAAACTATGTGAAAGACAAATGGTATAAATAGAGATCATGAAATCTCATTTTGAATCATAACTCTCCCATTGTGAAGAGCTAAGGACTGAAATTTTCGCTACCCTTGAGGCTTTTTTCTATATTGTGCTATGATATGGTGTTTCTTTGGTTATGGACTTGATTATGATGATGCGCTAGGTCATCGAGGTCATTTTCTAGTTATTGTCGTGGTTTATCTTGCCATGCTATGGTTTATCTTATTGTTATTGGATTGGTAAGACTTTTTACTTGTTTCTATCAATGATTTGTAATTCAATATCAATGTTAATTTTTCTAAGGCTAGGTAGGGAGTATAAGTGCATACACCCCTACTTTAGCTCCATGACAATTTTAAGCATAAAATATTTGTTTGCAAGGGTTTTCTAACTGTTACGAGGAAAATATCTCTATGGCTAGGGGTAAACCACAACAGACGGAAATGACTGCATAAATAAGCTCTAATCTCAAGCATTATATATAAACAAATACACTAACAAGACAAGATAAGAGGCCTACCTCATCGAGACATTCTATGAAGTCCACCATTGAGAAATTGACCCAAAGAAATATACCTGCAACTAGTACTCAACAACCAAGAAACACAAGCATATGGTGATAATATATATTTTTATCACATTCAATAGCATAATCCGTCAACATTCATAACAAATACGCCCATGGAATAACAATTCAAATATTTGTGAGATATTAATTGGATGAGAAAAGAGTATTTATATTAAGATATAATCAATAGAAGTGAATGAGTTGCAAACTTATGTGTCGGCACGGTTCAGAACCGAGAAACTAAGTTCCTTCCAGTTGGGCCTCCACCACTTCAATACTCCACCAAAGGCAAGCTCATATAAGAGAGACAATGAAGTTTTCAATCAATAAGGGAAATCTTGGAGGATGAACAATGTATTCAGACTTAAAGGAAAAAGGGATGCAGAATCAATGTGACGTGAATAATTTCTCCAGAGTAACTTTGCTCTCAAAGTTGAATTATTTATCTTCTTTTCCATAGCTCGGATTTGCCATTTATAGCCTTCAAGTGGAACTGAAGGGCCGAGTCAGAACATTTCCAGTATATGGAATGCCAAGGATCATTTATCTTGTGACGTGACATGGAAACCCAGCACCATTTTTTAATTTTTGGCACGTTTCTCAATGTATGCAGTCTGTATTAGTGCAACCTGTGTATACGCATGTTGTAATATTGGCATGGTGCATATATGTGGAAAAATCATGTTTTTATCTTTGGGATTTGCAAAAAGGGACTTCAAGTCTGCATAGGGAAATGGAAAAATGCCCTCTGTGCAAGATTGCATGGGGTGAGGGAAATATTTCTATAACAGATGCCCCCTAATGTGTGAGGTTATAGGAGTATTTGTGATGGTCGAAATACATTATAAGGCCCAAAAGTGGAGTAATGGGGACCCAGCTAGAAGAACTAGTTTCTCATTACAATCTGTATTGACTTTGCATACATGGATGCCAATTTGAATTACACTGCAGATCCATGTGAAAATATACCAAACAACTTTCCATGGCCATGTATAGGAAAATACAAATGTGGTTACATGCCAAAGGTTGTCATAGTCACGAACAAGGCCCAGTAAAACTAGTGTCAAAATCAATCTGAAGATATATGTATACAATGGATTATAATATGATCTCCCATGATCATTGAAGTCACATAGGTATTGGTCCAATGAAAAGGTAGCAACAACTTAGGAAATCTGCGACTATAAACTGATGTCTTCAAGTCTTCTACACAATCCGCCAAAGGTGCAAGTCTACATTATGTGAATAAAGGAGTTGAGGTCGAACACAATGAGACTTCATTTGATTACCGGTCATTGAGGTATACCGTTAACAAATGTGTGACAACCTACCAATGATGAAAGTAGGTATCAAGGCACAGAATATATTATTACAAGGGTGAATAAAGGAGTCAGGGTCGAACACATGAAGAATCCATCGATCATGAGACATTAATGTATTCCCAAATGTCGATGGAGAGAGAACCTGCCACTAATGACTGCAAGCCTCTAAGTACTCATAGGGGTCTAGGTCTCGTCTCCAGAATAGATTAGTTGAATTCAATGGAAGGAGACTCATTGAAAGGAGAGCATTAAGGCATCTCTCATCATTCATCATGAGGTACAAAGAAGGACCTTAATGATTTGGAGGAAATCAGACAAAGAGAATGTTCACGAACCAATGAACCTGTGCGTCTTTCGCATGTGCCAGGTGCAAGAGGGACATGAAAAAGACCCTATGAATAGCAGCCAACAAGGAAAAATGTTGACAAAGGTGAGGAAACCACCAATAAAGCTAATGGAATCCAAGACATTGCATGAATCCCAATGTGTGAATAGATGTCTTGTCATCGAACACAATGGAAACCACCCATTCAATGCCCAGTAATGAAATGTTAATTGTTGGGTTCAAGGTTACCTACCAATGAGGAAAGTAGGACCAGGGTGCACAATAGGACTAACACTTCATGTGATTCTAAGAAAAACCAAAGATATGGATGACATGCAAAGTCAAGAGTTTTGAGGAATGGTCGACATAGGTTGATTGTCACACACCCACTACGGTAACTAAGATTTTTCTCCTTTTTCTTTATTGAGGGACAGAGTTCTCGAATTCCTACGAGGTTCTAGCGTAAGCTAGGTCTTCCGATTGGGACCTTCACTAAACCGATCCATTGGTTCTTTCGTTGAAAATCCGTCGTGTACAACTCAAGTACCAAACCCAGGCTTCACCTCCATGTGATCATCGGTTATGACCCCGGGCTAAGCCAAGAGGCACCTTTCTCATTTCGAGACTTTAGAAACTGGGAGTTAGAAATTAAAGGGAGTCGAGTTCTTCGACTCTTCAAACCCCGAAACCCGAAATCCTATTCACACTAAGCCGCTTTGGGATTTCACCTACCGGGACTTCACATACCGGGATTTCATAGCTTGCGAAGATGAGGGGTTCATACCCTTTGGTATCACGGGTGCCGAAATGCTGAAATCCTTTCACACTACATCGCTTTGGGGTTTCACATACCGGGATTTTGCGTACCAGGATTTCGCGATGTGTGAAGATGAGGGTTCTTGCACCTGGGTTTCCCGGGAGCCGAAACTCCGAAGCCCATATATACACTAAGCTCATTTTGGTGTTTCGCAAGTTAGGATTTCACGATGTGCGCAGACAAGGGGGTCTCGCACCTGCGTTTCCCGGGAGCTGAAACTCCGAAGCCCATATATACGCTAAGCTCATTTCGGGGTTTCGCAAGTCAGGATTTCACGATATGTGAAAACAGTAGGTCTCACACTTGAGTTCCTGGGAGCCGAAACTATGAAGTCTATCCACTCTGCTCAGTTCATTTTGGCATTTCGCAAATCAGGATTTCGCGATATGTGAAGACATGAGGTCTCACACTTGAGTTCCCAGGAGCCGAAACTCTGAAGCCTATATATATATATATATATATATATATAACGCTAAGTTCATTCCGGGGTTTCGCAAGTCAGGATTTCACGATATGTGAAGACAGGAGGTCTCTCACTTGAGTTCCCGGGAGCCAAAACGATGAAGCCTGAGGGAACCATTCTCTCGGGTACAAGGCTTCCAAACTTAGACTACAAAATCCTTCAACGGGTTCTTGGGTAAGTATCACTAGCTGGGTGACCTGGCTAAAAGGCCTTCTTAAATCATTGAGTTATGAACTCTGTGACAGGGGCAAGGTAAGCTCGTATGGTTTCTAAAACAGTAGTCTTTTAAGAAACTCACTCTGGCTCTGGACGATGAGGGAACTTCCCGGGAGGAGGTGCCTTCGGGAAATCAAACCAAGGCATAGCATGAGTCAAATACATGGAACAAATCTCAAGGGAACGGGCTCATAATCTGAAATTATTCATTCTCTACATAAACCGATTATGGTCATATATGTATCAGCATGCATCCATTATTTCTGGTCAAAACACCAGGCAAACAATGATATATAGAAATAATTTATGAGTGTACAAACATGAGAATGTGTCCATTATATTCAATTCAAGACACGAGATATAAACACTTATCAGAAAAACACCAGGTGTGACCCGACTGCTAAGAGGGGTGCTCATTTCCACCCAACCGTAGGCTCAGTGATTCCAATCAGATTTACCACTAGCCACCCCTGAGATGGACCACGATGCTTTGAGACTCAGTCTCCTACTTCCCGCTCATCGAAAGTTGAGGATGAAGGTTACTCTCCTTCTTCTTTTCTCATGACTCACTGTATTTTTCGGAGTGCTTCTGGTTCTCCTCTCATGATTTCTGTCATGCGCGCTCTCCTCTGTCCCCCTCTTCCACACTTCTTTCCTTACCTTTTCCTTGCGAGGTTGTGTGTGGCACAAATTTTCCCTGTCTGATGGTCAGGTATGAGAGCTTCTATGGATGGGTGGTTCGCCCCATCCCCTCATTTACTCTTGAAGAGCCTCCCCACCTACCATCTGGGCGGTAATTCATTCTAGGGTCTGAGACTGAGCTTTGGTTTCCGAGCATGTACAAACCAGTACGGTTTTGGTTCGGTGGAAATTAACGCAGCCATTCCCAGCCCCTTCCACCACCTCCCATCAGACATCGTGGTCCCTTTCAACACATCCCTCTCCCAGCAATCATGCGACACATATTCATGATATAATTTCCATTCATCGACCTTTTATACAAAGGTCTGTCAAATCAAACATTTACATCTTTGAGTTTGCCATAGTTTTTGGCCAATATAGTTATTTTTACATACTAGGGGAAAAAGGGTGTTACATTGATATACATCCTTTGAACAAGAGCATGAGACATATGGAAGACTCTGGCAGCATAGACTCAATGATGAAACCATGAGATACAGGGAGCATCAATCAAACTTCCCATAGGGACTAGAAGAGTAACCAATCGAGGGAGTAAACTATCTGTAATGAGCTCAGCTTCCTAAGGCCATGCTAAACCCAAAATTATGATGACAAGTGGACTCAAAAAAAAATTGCTCTATTCAAAGGCGACACGACTACTGCCAATATAAGATAATACTCCCTTCCCATCTGTATTTGTTTGTTTGTTCATAGTCAAATGAATGCTATGATACATAGGAGGGAACGAGTGTCACAAGTAAGAAAAAATAGTTCCAACAGTGGAACATACCTATGCTCAATGCAAGGAGGTGCAAGTGGGAGATGGACACTCGGGGGAATTTTCCCTCCTAGGTATAGGGTGTCAAGTTGCGAAGGATATAAACAAGGCTCTTCTTGGTTGAGGATGAAAAAATGCTGAGGCAAATAGTTTATAATGCAAATCAAGAACCGATAATAGGATTAATATTTCAAGCAAGGGCATGAGATGCAATTAGAACTTAACGCCAAAAATGTCCTTTTTCATAATATTAGTCTACTTGGTTTGAAAAGAGGATAAACTTGTACCAAATAGGTGTCCTTTCAAATCCAATTTATGAGTGTGAAATAGACAAGTTCACTCATCAATATTTTCCCTTTTTGAAAATGATTCAGAAAAGAGCTTAAATCAAACTCACAACCTTCCAAGTCCAATTAATGAGTGTGAAAGGGACAAATTCACTCAGCAATCTTTTCGCTTTTTAGATGAATCAGAAAAGAGATTAACTCAGACTCGTTGAGAGGTTTCTAGGTGGTATGTCATGGGGGGGGGCAAGGCTCCTGTGTAGAACTTCTGTGAAAGTTTGGCATATTACGAATAACCGACACAAGCTTGGGAAAACCCAAAGCTCTCCAAGTCGGGGAGGATAAAGTGATAACAGAGGTTACCTTCTCTGTGATATATAAGATAATGTTTCTTAATTGAAAGGACATAGGAGAGGAATTGGATATCCCACAAGACCATCCCAATCAAAGGGAACTTATCCAGGACTTCAAGGGAGAGTACTCGGGGAGAGTAAAATTCTCTCTTGTTCAGAAGGTGAAGTACTAGAAATTCTAATGACATGGTTGAAGGACGCATCACCCTCCAAAAAGAGAGTTGTATTGATTGGATATTGCATTGGTGTGACTAATTCTTCAACCATGGGTTGAATAGGATGCATGACAACAAGTTCAGAAGATGCATCACCATAAAAAATGGGAGTTTTTTCAAGTGATGATTGTGTCGGCATGACTGTCGTGTCAATCAAAGGAGAAACAAAGTGTGGGGAAACCAAAGACGCCTCAAAACCCAAAGGGGTATCCCGACAGTAGCAGGACACAAATGAGTAAGGTGATTTCCTTCGCAAGTCCTACAAAGGACTCTAGGCTTACATCTGACATGTATAGGCTTCTCAATCGTATGAATCCCCCAACGTCATTTACAATTGTTGGTGACATGCTCTCATCATGACTAGAAGAGGCTGGAGGTTCATCTCCCACATGATGTACAGAGGTTGGATATGTGATATCGATATGACTCATGGCGACTAGAGTGATTCCCCCAACATGACTAGCAACGACTGGTTGTGAGTCTTCAACATGAATTGTAGAGGTTTTTGACCAATCTCCAACATGACTAGCAGTGGCTGGTGATGGAGCTTCAGTATGACTGGCAGTGACTAGACTAGCGATGGTGGTGAGTTGTGGAATTTGAGACCAAGGTCCCAGAAAATACTGGTTTTGAGTCATTGCAGGCCAAGAAGGGTCCCGGTTTACACCTTGTCCTTGGACAGAAAGGTAGTATCCTCTGCCTAATTGATCCATAGAGGTTTGTATGGGCATCATCACTGAAGAAGATGTTTGCGAACAGACGAAAGTATGATAAGGATTATTCAAGTGAGGATATATGTTTCCCCCATGTGAAGGGGTCCCGTGAAGAGGGTAGCCCGAACCGTAAAACCGATTCCCCCGTATGAAAGACCCAAGGATATATGTGGACCCGCCATGGGAAGAGTGTTCATAGGAATTGGCATGATGGACGAAGGATACACGAATGGGGTGTAATAAGTAGAATAACCACCCATTTGAGTACTGGATCCTGAAAAAACATGGCTAGGACTGGATCCGTAAGAGGCGAGGTTCTAACCTCCCACAATGATATTTGGTTGAGGGAAATGACTCCAATCAAATGAAGACATAGACGGAGGGGCCATGGTGCCCACAGATCCAAAACTAGGTATCATATAAATGGGCCAGGGAGAGGATGGAAAGGGTGAAGGCACATTTGGCATATCAATAGGAAAATGATTAGAGACCCAAGGCATGGACTTAGTGTCATGATTCTACATACCATTAGGAAAAGAGGATAGATTCGTCCCCATGAAATGAGTGAAAATCATGGGGGGGGGGGGNAGAGGTAAAGGAGGGAGTCATAGGAACTCCACTATCCATGATAATGACAACTCAAATCACGGTATAAAATCTCAAAGGTATACTAATAATCAAAGAGCACACCAAAGAATAATCAAATGGAAATATGTACACAAACAGGATTAAGTGGTTTAAATGGACCTCCCTCTCTAAAGTAGGTATGCCTCACCCAAGAAGGGTGTGACACTCCGCTGCTAAATATTGGAGGAAACATAATCATTTATAAGGGCCCTCATGGGCTTAACTACCAGTCGTTCAGATCCCCCCGGAGAGGTAATCCTCCATAAAGGTTATGTGTTGTCTGACCCTTATGTGACCCAGGGTACCTACAAAATAACCCCTGCAAGTAAGCTATGTGGCACCTAAGTCAAGAAACTAAGCAACCATGGTATAACCGATGCACAAGCAAACAGTTGAAATTCAGGTTCACCGTATGGGCAGGGTAGCAAAGCCCAAAACCTTGAATTAACAACCTCTCATGGAGGTAAGGGCACTAGAAAGATCCCCAAATATGAATAGATCCCTAGATATATCTCTAACTCTAAGAAGGTATCGGGGGGATATCCCTTCAACCAAACTCATGCGACCTCGTGCTTAACTCCGGTGTAAGCAGAGCCTCCTAATATTACCAATTATACAATAGATTTCTCCACTCCCTTAGTGAGACACATATGTTGATTTAATAGACTTGGATAAGTTTACTCACAAAATCCTATTCCAAGGCTCTAAATCCTAAGCTAGTTTGTGCACCCTAGAAAATAAAATTGTTACTAATCAATTTTAAATTATAGTGTTAATTTTAATGGCCTTGCTTAGTTAAAAGGTGTGGTCATGAAACTAGTGATGTTATGACTCAGAAAGTAAAATAAATGAATATGAATACAATGCAAAGTCCTAACTTCAATTTCCAATAAATGATATTCTTCAAAAATGCAATTTTCAATTCAATTCTGCAATTCTAAATAAAATGCAATCTTTCTTTACATGCACTAAGATAAATGACAAAGTCTCAATAGATCAAAATGCCAATCAATGTAAAATGCCTAATATTTTTGTATTTTCAACATAAAAGAATGAAAATGCAAGGATTGAACAACAACTTGATATAAATACTCTATTGTGTATATAAAGAGACAACCCAAGTAGGATATCAAGGAGCAAAACACCCAGCCCAAGGTGCGAGGATAATCAAAGTGAAAAGATGATGAGAAAGGAGCTGCCCAAAAATTCAACCAAAGACAGGTTTTCTGTCATTCCACAAACACTTAACAATCACCACAGAGACCCAAGAAGACTCAGCAATCATCAAAACCTACCCAGCAACCACCAAACCCAGCAATCAAGAAATAAAGGTTGATGTGCGCGACTATTCAAGGGAAAAGCGTGTATGTACACAACCTGCAGAAATATAACATGCGTATCTACATGACTGTCAAGAAAAAACACGTGTATATGTGCCAAAACACAACCAGGCTAAGGAGAAGGCTAAGAAACTCAGACCCAGATTGAACAGATTTTGTCAAACAATCATACAACAAGAAGATCAATATGAATGAGAGAAATCTAAGGAGAAAAACACTCCAAACCCCAAAAAAGAAGATTATCTCCCCAGTATGGTCGCTAGTTCTGTTATGAGGAAAATATCTCTATGGCTAGGTGTAAACCACAATAGATGGAAATGACTACAGAAATAAACTCTAATCTCAAGTATGTTATTTAAACAAATATGATAACAAGACAAGATAAGAGGCATACCACATCGAGACGTTCGATGAAGTCCACCATTGAGAACTTGACCCAAAGCAATATACCTGCAACTAGTCCTCACCTGAGGTATCTACTGGGGCTGCAGGAACCAATTTTCCATAGAGATGAGGAGATGTGAGGTCATCAGCATGTTCATTGATACTTATATACCATGTGCACAATATTGTGTGTCTCTTGTCCCTTGATTAATTAGTAAACTCAATTATACAACACCATTATAACATAGACTGCGACATAGACCATTTGCTGGAAAATTTATAATTACTTCATCACTCATATAACAAGCATAGCTAGATATAATCATGAATAAACAAAATATGCATGACCAATCACATAAAAAGACACATTCAGACATAGAATTTAACATGGTTCACCCAATCCTTGGGCTACGTACACAATGAATGGTTTCATTACTATTCTTTGTGCAATCATCTTAGGCTTGCGCACTATGCTACAATAGATACATCATGATATCATTCCTCATCCTACCTATCTCCTCTACATTGCAAGTCGATCTATGCCAAATCTCTCATAAACCTTCAGGCATAGACTCTCTCTCATTCTCATCCTATTCTCTCAGCAACAACAACCCTCTATTCTTCCCAACCCATTACATATTTATACACAGTGTTAGGGCTCAAAACCATACTAGCTTATCCCAAAACCCTATGAAAACGTATTATGACTTATTACAACGCATGAAAACACATAATTCATTGGTGTTTTTCTTTCCTTCGTGTCTACATAATTCTTTTCCTTCCTTTTCGCCTACATGTTGTTTTTCCTTTTTTTTGCCTACATGTTGTTTTTCCTGCTTTATTTCCTTTCTTTATATTCTTATGTTCCACCAAATGCGCTTTTACTATGCACTCTGATCCTGAATGCATCTTTATTATGCACTTCAACCTTGAATGTGTCTTTGTTATAGGTGAATCCCCCTGTGGACAAGTGGATTCCCTCTTGGTCTCTAGACTCCTAAAGCCAAGACAGAAAAGTGCTTAACATGGACACTAACATCCTTTTAGATCTAATCAAGTTAACATATGAAGGAGAAGAAGAAAGATATGTACCTTATTAACGATGTTTGTCCTTGCAAAGTCCAAGCTGAGCTTCAATCTTGAGCTCCCTGTTAGGTCATGTAGAACAAACAAAGATACAATGGAATTCCTACTCTACTAAGCTTAGCTCAAATATATATCCATATACTGCATACAAACTCATGTGGAACAAACATAATTTTGAAAGAAAGAAGCCAAGCATTGATTATTAATGAGAACAAGTAAAAGTACTTGCAATCCTTTGATGAAGGTGCAACAGCTTCTTCCAGTTCTCCTTGTCCAGCCCCTTTTCTCAAGTAGTCTACACTGATTGCTTTGATGACATCTCACTCATGGGATCATAAGTTTGGTGTAATTCTCAATCTCCATTGTTTTCTGTATGTTGCCTATGAGATCATAGGTTTCATACTTCCAATGTTTTTCATGTACATTTCACCATGAAAAGGCCTCCTTATATAACCTTGGAGAGGCCCAACCACTTGAGAGATATTTGGGATAAGTAAAGGATTCCTCTCCTTCAGTTGAGGATACTCCCTAAGATCATGCCTTGATCCAAGATTCGAATCCAACTACCTTCAGATATTGAGGGGATTATCCCTTGATTTCCTCCAACAAACCAAAAATTCTCTCAGAAAGGGTCGCACTCCCCCAAAAGGGTGCACAGAGCACTCATACACTCCCCCAAAGAGGCCCAGGGATCACTAGCACTCCCTGACATTGGGTAGGGAAGCGCTCCTCTCCAAAATCCATTTTTGAGTGGTTCTTTCAGTGGCAAAAGGTTTGTACTCCCTGTCAAGTGATTTCTCTTCTTCAAAACTAGTCTTTGAGGTGTCTTAAGTGTCCTTATGATGTTGTTAGAGGTACGACATAGACAAGACAACATTATGATGTTTGTGACACCTGCGACACTTGTGTTCAAGATGTGACACTTGCGGACAAGATGCGACACTTACAACACTTGTAGTGACAACACTTGCGACACTATTGAAATGAGTAATTTTGATGTGTAACAGATTGCCCCCCAAAGTACGAAGTTAGAAGACGATGATGACTAAAGTACTTTGTAGACTTTTTAGAGCAAAGGTATGGACGTAGAGAGGCTGGAAAAAGATACACACAACCACCAAACAAATATTATGACATGTTTCAAACCCAAGGCAGGCATAACTATGCTTGAGTGATAAAGACTTTTTAGGTATGGCCGCCATAAAATACACTGTGGATCCATAATTATATTGACAAAAGGTATAGCCACTAAACATACAATGTGGATCTATACTCCTATGACCTGAACTAATCGTAGCCACGAAGAATACACAGTGGATCTATGAAATGACAAGACATATCCATGACCAATACAAAGTGGATCCATGTAACAGTATATGTGTCATAGTTCAAAATAAAATGCCTTCGCAACCTAATAAAAGTACATATAAGAGTGATGACTCAACCCAGGGTCTTCTTACCGATCCTGATGTAGTACGAATCTAACCATGTGAATAGATGTCTTGATGTTGAACATGGTAGAAACCACTTGATTACCGGTCAATGAGGTAAATCGTTAAAAAGCGCGAGGGAGATCACCATTGATGTCTATGATTCCCAAGGTACTCTAGTACATTCTGACGAATGTGAATAGATGAGATGAAGTTGAACATATGTGGAATCATCCGATCAGAGGTCAATGATGTAAACCCACTATCGAACGTGAGGAGGCCTTCCATTGAGGCATGCAGGTCCCAAGGTACAATTGGTTTCTAAGTCTAGTTCCTGGATAATGTGTTGAAGTCGATAGGAACAGACTCATCGAGGGAGCGCCTTGATGTATCCCCCATCAACGACATGAAACTGACACAGAGATGTAATTGGCTGGCAAGGGTATGCATTCTCAGGTGAAAAGATGTCCCAGCAAGATCGTGCGGAACATGTAGAGTTGTAGACTGAAAGTTTGTAAAAGTGGGGGTAGGGATCGAAGTGCTTTGGAATGAGTAGAGGTGATGAGTCTAGCATTAGGATGGACTTGTGCTAACGTAACAGTAGGGTTACTGACCTGATCGATGGGGTGATTCATAGTTTGACCAGATGGCCCATTTTCAACAGGAGGATCATGAGGATTAAAGGGTTGTCGAAAGGATTCATAATTCTCATAGAGATCGCATCTTGATGAAGTCCTCCATACAAAACAAGAAGGTGTGGGATTTTTATCTACAATAGTGGTAGGACAAACAAGAGTCCTATACTAATCACGAAAGGTTGGTTCTGTGGATCCCATATATGTTTCGGTAAAATCTCTTGTAGGTAACGGTGGGACCTCCTCGTCTATGACGTTCCCAAGAGAGTCTAAATGAAGAAAAAGTGGTTCGAGAGGAATTTTTGACACATATGTAGTGCGAGGAGTGAGATTCTCAACCCTAACCAAAGCACCTTCTTGATTGTCTAATAGAGGAGCAACAACACTCCCAGCTTCATATTGATTTTCTACCTCTCCATGGTAGTTGTCTTCTGGAGGGTTAGGAGGTAAGGGTTGGCAGCCTTCCGGAAGTAGCCCTTGAATCCTACATGATCAACGAAGACCTTTATTGTCTACAGGCTCAATTTTGGAGAATAACAATACACGCTGAAAATATAGGGCCAACTAACAAAATGAAACAACATATGCTAATAACATCTGGGAATCAAAACCAAGCAAACAAAACTTCTCTCGATGATCATACTAGTTGGTGATGAAATCCAACGTCGCATGACCAAGTCAAGAAGGGGCTAGGATATGGTGGATCAGTTACAATGGCGACCTTCTTAACGAACTTTCACCTTGGTGCAAGCTTCCACGTAGTAATTGTGGATTTTCCCTCCAAGGAGCCCGAGTGAGTTTGACCAATGTTTGTTCCAGGTACAGTGAGACTTCCCTTCACCGTCACCTTGTGTAAGTACCTAAAGATTATGGCAACTAAGGACACCAACTCGCAGTCATCCCCTGGGCAGGTACAGTCGATAGTCTGATACGAACATATGGGCAGGATAACAAGTCTAAAATCAACTCGAGAGGCTCCCACACATAATCGTGGGTATACCCTCAAGTGACCCCCAATATACGATCCAACCACTACAAACAGTTGAACCACGGAGGGATAATCTCCATAACTCTCCCGAATGAGACCTCGTGCGTAACCCATGTGTGAGAGGGGGATCCCAGAAATCCTATACGACAATTGGATTTGAATCTCCTTATCTCAAGATGATAATGTTTGTTTTGAAAAACTTTGGAGAGTTGTACTCACAGCCTAATCCAAAGTGTTAATCCTAGTCTAATGTTGGTGGAAGATCCTAAAAACAAAATGTTCTAGATAATTTTTAATTAACGTTCATTTTGCAATTGTTCTTTACTCAAAGGGTGTATGACAATGAAACTAATGGTATGATGACTCAATTCCCAAAAAATGCACAAGAAGATGATAAGCAGTCTTGTATTTCGATGAATGTCTATTTAAGGGAAAGAGAGAAATTTCTTTTCATTATCAAACACTGAGATGCAACATCCTCATACAATTATTTCTCAATCAAATCCAATGTAATGCTAAAAAAATTCAGAAATGCCTTCTAATATCCAAACCAATCACTAAAAAATATGTCATTTTGCTTATATGTGAATGATAATCAGATGTGAGACTTCTAATGTCAATCAGACTTCAGAATTAAAAAATCAGAAGCAAACCTCACACAAAACAAAAATACACTCTCGTATTGAATAAACAAGAAAGACAAAGATAACCAAATTTGCAAACAAGAACCAAAAAACCTCAAACAAAAGAGAAATGTTGGAAAACTGACCTCAAATATCAAATGAAAAGGTTCACAGACCTTTGGATTTCCTCACAAAATATTCCACTCGGTCAGATAAAGGAGAAGAAAACAACAAGTTAACTCTAGGTCAGCAAAGACAAAGAGTGACTTCAAGGCAAGGAAAGAAAATGTCAAATTCCAAAACAAGAAGAAATCAATGAATTCTCTTAAATAAGGTGTTGAAGGCCAATGACAAATATGAACTGAGAGTATGAGACTCTGAGCAAGTGCAAAAAACAAAAACCGAACCCAGAAATTGAAAAACTAGAGGATTTTTCATAGAAAAGGGGGTAGCGCTCTGGTGTAAGGGGCACCAGAGTATTCCAACACTCTGTGTAATACCAACAGGGAGTGTTGGCGCTCTGATAGCAAGGGCAGGGGAGAGCTGTACTTCAAAAGCTCAGAAAAATGCCCAAAAACTCAAAAAATCAAGCAGACTCAGTAAATCAGGGTGATCATGATGAAATAAAGAGGCAATCAAACAAATATAAGAATCAAAGACAGTATGGAGAAGGAAAAATGAGTGGGAAAATGGACAAAACAAGATCTTGGAAACAAAACAAAAATCAGAGTTCCTCCCCATTGGAGTCGTCAATTTCTATTACAAGTGAATCCCCATGTGGACAAGTGGATTCCCTCTTGGTCTCTAGACTCCTAAATCCAAGACATAAAAGTGATTAACATCGAAACTGATATCCTTTTAGATCTAATCAAGCTAATATATGAAGGAGAAGAAGAAATACATGTACCTTATTAACGATGTTTGTCCTTGCAAAGTCCAAGCTGAGCTTCAATCTTGAGCTCCCTGATAAGTCCTGTAGAACAAACAAAGATACAATGGACTTCCTACTCTACTAAGATTAGCTCAAATATAGATCCATCTACTACAGACAAACTCATGTGGAACAAGCATAAGTTTGAAAGAAACAAGCCAAGCATTGATTATTAATGAGAACAAGTAAAAGTACTTACAATCCTTTGATGAAGGTGCAACAACTTCTTCCAATTCTCCTTGTCCAACCCCTTTTCTCAAGTAATCTACACTGATTGCTTTGATGACATATCACTCATGGGATCATAAGTTTGGTGAATTCTCAATCTCCACTATTTTCTGTATGTTTCCTAAGAGATCATAGGTTTCATACTTCCAATCTTTTTCATGTACCTTTCACCATGAGAAGGCCTCCTTATATAACCTTGGAGAGGCCCAACCACTTGAGAGATCTTTGGGATAAGTTGAGGATTCCTCTCCTTCAGTTGAGGATCCTCCATAAGATCATGCCTTGATCCAAGATTCGAACCCAACTACCTTCATATATTGAGGGGACTGTCCCTTGATTTCCTCCAACAAACCAAAAATTCACTCAGAAAGGGTAGCGCTCCCCCAAAAGGGTGCATAGAGTGCTCAAACACTCCCCCAAAGAGGCCCAGGGAGTGCTAGCACTCCCTAACAGTGGGTATGGGAGTGCTCCTCTCCAAAATCCATTTTTGAGTGGTTCTTTCAGTGGCAAAAGGTTTGTACTCCCTGTTAAGTGATTTCTCTTCTTCAAAAATAGTCTTTGAGGTGTCTTAAGTGTCCTTATGATGTTGTTAGAGGTACGACATAGGCAAGATGACAGTATGATGTTTGTGACACCTGCGACACTTTTGGTCAAGATGTGACACTTGCAAACAATATTCAACACTTACAACACTTGTAGTGACGACACTTGTGACACTATTGAAATGAGTAATTTTGATGTGTAACAGTCTTTAGAGTGCATCTCATCAACCCTCGGGATATTTCTCAAAATTGCATCCAAAATGCATGTCTAACAATGAGAATAGACATAATTTATTTCTCTTCATAGATAAGATACCACCATTCTAGCCAGTTTGTGTTCTACAACATTTTGTTATTCATTAATAGAAGTTGGGTTTCACTGTATTTTTTTGTACTCTGTTATTGTTTTTTTTGTATCTTTTTCTGTTCCAAACAGAATTTGTATCAGTGGTATCAGAGAAGTATTCTCCTTGTCTTTTCTCAATGCGTGTCTCCAACGAGGTTAGGGTATAGAGAGTTAGGTCTCGAGCTAGTTTCACTTGAGTACAACTGCTCTCTCCAACCTAGCCGACCTCCCATGGTAGAAGAAAAGAGAGATGACGGAGAAGGAAATCCTTTCAAGATGTTGCTCAAGGAAGCCCTCGAGCGAAAGAGGAATGAAATGATGGAAAACTTTTCTCAAATCCTTTAAGACCTATTGATGGTAGTCAAGGCATATTCATCAAACAACCATTTTGAAGGTGTGATTCCCTTCAAGGTACCATTCAATATTGACATCCCCTTATTTGAATATCAGGTAGATGTCGATGCTTTGGAGAAATGGTTGAATATGTTAGAAGGGTATTACTATGTTCAAAAAAGTTTGACAACGAAAATATCACCTTTGTGCTCCTCAAATCTGTTCCGCATGTCAGATCTTGGTAGGAAGGTTACTAGGAGAGGTACATCATATATGAATCTACGCCATTCGGGAGAGACCCACCTAGGAATCCTTTGTGGATTCTTTCAAGGAATTCTACCCTGTTGGAAACTATGATAACTAGTACATGAGATGGATGACTCTACGTCTAAAAAGGGACCAGACGATGTTGGAATGCACTAACATCTTCCATACCTTATGCTCAAAGTTGGGTATCAGAGACTCCGAGTGGAACTTGGTTCTGAAGTATCGTAGTGGCCTACATAGGTACATCCAAACAGAGATTGATTTTTTGGAAATCTCCTCACTTGGAGCTACTTATTGATATGCAGTCAAAATCGAGCAAAAATTCAAGAAGTAGAGTAAGAAAGAGTTTGGGTTTACAAATACGCCACAACATAAGAATGGAAAAGGAAACCCTAACTCACTGAATCAAGGACAAATAAAGGAGATTCAACCTAAATAAAATCATTCCAAGACACCCACTAAGAAAGGTGATATAAAGTCGAAAAAGGACACTGAAAATTGGTGTGAGTTCCACAAAATCCCCTGGCACAACACCAATGAATGTCACTTGAAGCAGTCATTGGTGGCTAAGATCAAATAAAAATAATCAAAACCTGAATTGGAATATGATTTAGAGCACAATATATGGAAATGGATCTTCGATGCAGAACCCACTACTACCATCATGACCACAACAATCCAACCAGAAGAACCAAAGGATCCTAAGGAGGGGGAGTACCTCTTCCATTCATATATGTGGGTGAAGGGGAGCCCACATTTCATTGTTCACAACTAGAGCCAGAAGAACCTGATATCAKTCRAGGTTTTCAAGAGACTGAAGCTATCGACAATGCCACACCCCCAACCATACACCATYAGATGGTTGAGCAAGGGAAAAGACATTTGCATCAGCTAACAGTGTTGCATATCCTATGGAATCAAGCCCTTCAAGGATGAGGTATTGTTTGATGTTTCCCCACTTGAAGTCTRTGATGTTCTTTTGGGACAATCATATATGTGGAAACATCATGTTATCTATGAGTCTCGGCCCCATAGTGTCATTRTTTYTCTGGGTGGTCAGCTCTGCAGGGTACTAGATGTAATTCCTACTAATAAAACTTCATTGATCTCGAAAAAAACTGTGTCCCAAAGTAATCTCTCAGACCACAAAGTTTATCCTCTTCATGATTCGATTAGAAGGTGAACAAAAGKTCACTACGACCACTACAGCCTTGGCCCAAKAATTTTCTATATAGCATAACCAGGTCAACAATATTGTAGAGGAGAACAAATATATTTTTTCTTCACCTACAAGGGTGCCTCTACACTACCAAGTCAAGCAAAGAAATAACAAATCCCTTCATAGCTCTATTGGCCACAACCCATTTCAAGTATGCTTGGGGTTTCATCCATTATCTCCCATTGATATAACTCTTCATGCTACATCTTCATTGAGAGAGTCCTCCCACACTCAGATCAAGGTAGATCATCCATCCAAATTTGTTGAACTAATCCAACACTTCCAACAACAGGTTCATGACACCCTTCAAAAGGATAATGCCAAGTACAAGCAGGACAATTACTTCAACAAGGCAAGCAACTCACCAAGGTTCATATTCATCAAAAGTTTCTCCATCTCTTGAGGTAAATTGATGCAATGGGGCCATTTATTCCTAAGGGGGGAGGATTGATCTAGGTGGATTTTGGTGGCCATCCAACTTTTCCATTGAATCAACATTTTTGAGCCTATGGTTTTGATAAACCATGATATTCACCCTTTTGATGTGGAATGTAATGTAATTCCATCTCCATTTGTTAAGTACATCCATCGTGTAATGATTCCCTAGTGGTCTTATGTACATGCCTACAACATTAATGCGGTAAATCCCATTAGAACTCCACAGTTAAGCATGATTGGACTAGAGTAGTTCTAGGATGGGTGACCTCCCAGGAAGTCCTAGTGTTTTACATGTCTATGGAATTTTGTAAAAGTATACCAATTTATCCCACATGCATTAAATGGAGTGTGATGCAATGCTTATTTTGAATGAGTGTAGCCAACATCTCTTTCTCTTACCACCATTCTAGCCAATTTGTGTTCTACAATATTCAGTTATTCATTAATAGAAGTTGGGTTTCACTGTATTTTTGTGTTCTCTGTTATATCTTTGTTTGTGTCTCATTTCATTCTCATCATAATCTGGATCAACTATATACATGATACATGAAAAATCCATATCAAAGAATAACTCATCCATGGAGAGGCCACATTTCAGAAGCCTTGAGTTTGGATTTTTGGTTATTCTTGCTAGCATTTAGGGTATTACTTCATAGTTCACAATATTCTTCACTATGTCCTTAATATTTGATGGAATTTGATCGTAATAAATGTTATATACATGATTAATGTTCCTTCATATTGACACCTTCTTATGCTATTTGAATGATAATAACATTACTGAATAGTTTGTTGTTGCACAAACACTTCCTCGTGGTATTTATGGTTGTTATATTTTGCTACAAAATGTAATCGTAATATGTTTTTATGAATGCACAGTGGTACCTATCTTGAATCTACCTTGATTTTGTGGTAATAACTTGGTTATATTATGTTGGTTTCTTATTATAAACAACAAAAATCACATTCTAGAAACTCATTTCACATGATTAAGACAACACACATGGTGTCATTGTTTGACTTTTCTAAGCACTGTTGTTTTGACTTTTGAGCATTTGTTGGCACTTGGCTCAAGTTTATGTACTATTTAATAATGAACTCATGGTGATATTGTTCAAGTTTGACCATTGTTTATTCTTCCCACTTCTATGTGGATGCAATCTGCACTTTGGCACATTGGTGAAAGGTGTTTTGGTAATAATGAGATGCTACATTCTGAAATTTGCACATAATCTGTTTAGATCAAATAGTGACAATGCACACAAGTGTTGATCTATCCCATGTCTATTAAGTAATTTGGATGCATGGTTTTGATTTAATTTCATCACTTCCAATCTAATTTGAGCATATGGTGATGTGCCCTGAAGGATTCCTAAAAGGATCACTGCTCATATGGTATAACTCTATAATTCACCATATGCAAGTTGTTGGAACTAAGTTGGTCATAGAAGCAAGGTCTCTAGTTTCTTAGATGCCAATGGCTTATATTGTGCACATACAACCTCATGAACTCAAAAAATATCCATTTCAAATTTTACTTGGCTTCATGAACTTTTACATAACTTGTTTCCTGTTAACTAATCCGGCTGTTATTTCGTTCAACTCCCTAACTATCCGCGTAACTATATACAGTCTGCAACTGTCCTGCAAATGTCTACAACTGTCCGCCTATACTATATGTATTCTCTTTTCATTAATAAAAATATATGTCTGTGCTTGGTGTTAACAGTGTAGTTTTTTATCTGGCTTGTGTACAGTGGTATCAGATCCATGATTTTTTTAAACCACGTTTTTGTTTAAAACTCCATGCTATTGTGTGCATGCGTGAGCTCTAGATTCGAGAGGAGCCACCTATGATTGTGTAATTGCAGTGTAGTTGTAGCAAAGGGACAACAAGTGCCTGAAGGCCCTCCAGCATCCAGTCACTAGGCTTGGGAGCAACTGTAAGAAGCCTACAGAGTAGCCAAGGTCGAAGAAGGTGTTGTGAGATTTTATTTTCTTTTTCTTGTGCAAGTGGAATTTTATTTACAGAGATTAGTTTACAATGCATTCATTAGTATCAATTGTGGGAGCAGTGCTCTCCGGAAAAGAAAATTACCAAGAATGGTTTTGAAAAATAAAAAATACTCTTATTTTTAATTATTTATGGGAGGAAATTTGTGAAGGCAAGGATGACAATGACCCAGAGAAACCTACAGATGCCAGACAACTTGAAATTTGGAAGAGTAAAGATAAAAAGGCACATGCTTTAATTTATGCCTCAGTCACTGAAGAGGTAAGTAGACATATTCTTTCCAGCACCACCTTGTTTAAAGCATTAGATAAATTAAAAGATATTTATGACTTCCATTCAGAGATGGAAATTATACAATTATTGATGAAGTTGTTTAATCTAGAACTGAAAGATAATAATCCCATGAAGTTAGCTTCTGAAATTAAAGCTCTTTTTCATGATATTGACTCAACTGGTGTCAAATTTTATTTACAACTCACAGCATTTATTAAAGCCCTATATCCTACCTATTCACACTACTTAGAGTCTCTTCAAGCTAGTGGACAGATGAAAGTCATGAATTTTAAAACTCTTGTAGACAAAATTGTCGAAAGAGAGAAAGATTTTGGGAAGAAGGAATATTTTTCCACTTCCACAGTTGAGACTTTGTGTCTTTCATAGAAAGAGCAGAAACCTAAAGGAGAGTCTGCTAGATTTGACAATAGTAACAAAGGTCGTGGTAGGAGACCATTTAGAGGCAGGGGGGGTCATTATCATCAAGGAGACAGACAACAAGATGATAGACAGCAAAAACATTTTCAGAATGATAAACAATCTCTTAAGTGCTATAGGTGTGGTAAACTGGGTCATACATCTTCTCATTATTTCACTCCTTGGGAAAGGATTAGTGATAAGAAAGAGAAACAACCTCCAGACAAAGGAAAACCACCTGAATCTGCCAACTATATTGTTGCACATTTTAATCTTAGTATCAATGAAGTTTTTAGCACTTCTTTTGCTTATTGGGAAGACACTTGGATTTTAGATACTGGAGCCACTTGCCATATGACCTTCAGAAGATATTTTTTTGAGACATCCAGTAATCACATTGATGGAATAGTTTATTTTTCTGATAAGTCTCAGTTAAAGCCTTCAAGAATTGGATCTATTCGACTTCACCTACCAGGACTTGCTGATTATATTTTGCATGATGTTCTTTACATTCCTCAATTAAAAAGAAATCTGATGTCTCTCATACATATCAGGAAATAAGGACATTCTATACATATGTTTGATGGTATAATTGAAATAAGAAAATCATCTGATCAGGTGATTGTTATGACTAGTGTTGAAGAAGACAAACTTTTATAACTTAAAGGGACATCCTCTTTTCAATCTAATTCAGCTCTTTTGGCTCATCATAGTGATACTTTGTCTTCCAGCTTATTGTGGCATGCTCATTTTGGTCATATTAATTATGATCCGGATTATGAAACAACAAGGTATTCAAGGGCTTCCTACTATTCCAAGAAAGCTTTCTCCATGTAATGCTTGTATTTTAGGCAATCATTGTAAACAAACGTTTCATGGATCTACTTCCTGAGCTTCCAGAAAGTTAGGTCTCATACATTCTGATTTATGTGGGCCCATGCCTGTTCAATATACAAATGGTAATAAATATCTGCTGACTTTTATTGATGACTACACCAGGATGTGTTGGGTTTATTTGTTGAAAGAGAAATCTCAGGTTTTTGCAAATCTTAAGAATTTTCATTTATGGATTACAAATGAAACTCAACATAATATTGGCATTCTATGATCAGATAATGGTGGTGAATACACCTCTAATGAATTTGAAAAGTACTTACAAGATAATGGTATTAAACATCAGACCACCATTCCTTATACTCCACAACAGAACGGTGTAGCAGAGCGCATGAACAGAACTTTGCTTAATATGGTAAGGTCAATGATGTTTTTTCATAATGTCAGGTTGATGTTTTGGGGAGAAGCAGTACTTTGTGTCGTTTATATTCGCAATCGTTGTCCTTCTACTGCCATCAATAATAAGTCCCCTTATGAATTGTTGTATAATC
>ML813688.1:282697-300660 GCA_009831015.1 Picea engelmannii
GGATTACTACATTATTATCTAGGGATCGAAGTAGATAAAAAACCGAAGCACATTTTTATTTCTTAGAAGAAATATATTGGAGAACTATTGAGCAAATTTGAGATGAAGGATTGTAATCCTATTTCTACTCCAATGGAGCAGAATCTAAAGCTTACTTCAAATTAAGGTAGTGCATTTGAAGATCCAACAAAGTACAGACAACTTGTTGGAATTTTAATTTATCTTACTACTACTCATACTGACATAACTTTTGTTGTAGGAATACTTTCCAGGTTTATGCATCAACCCTGTGAAGGTCATTGGACAGCAGCAAAAAGAGTGCTCAAATATTTAAAAGGAACTCAATCATATGGCATCAAATATTATAAAGTTTCAAACTTCCATCTCATTGGTTATTCAGATTCTAACTTTGATGGAGATAAAGAGCATGGGGTGTCTACTTCATGTTATTTGATGAATCTTGGATCAGCAGCCATCACCTAGAGATCACGAAATCAATATGTTCTTACTGACTCTACAACTGAAGCCAAATACGTTGTAGCAGCTTAAGCCACAAAAGAAATCATTTGTCTTCGGAAAATTCTTGAAGACTTGCAGGAGAAACAAATGACTTCGACACCCCTCTTTGTTGACAATACTTTTGCAATACAATTGGCCAAAAATCCTAAATTTCATAATCGAACCAAACATTTCAACACCAAATATAATTTGATTCAACATCATGTTGAGGCCAAAACCGTTCATCTCAATCATTGTTCCACTTCAAAGCAAATTGCGGACATCTTTACTAAAGCTTTGGGTCGAGAGAAATTTGAAAAATTTCGAATGATGCTTGGGCTGACAAATGTCCCTTCGGATTAAGGGGGGAATGTTAACTAATCCGACAGTTATTTCGTTCAACTCCGTAACTATCCGCATAACTATATACAGTCTGCAACTGTCCTGCAACTGTCTACAACTGTCCTCCTATACTATATGTATTCGCTTTTCATTAATAAAAATATATCTCTGTGCTTGGTGTTAACAGTGGAGTTTTTTATCTGGCTTGTGTACATTTCCAAAGTATCAATTAGTTGGAATTAGACAGATGTAGATTTGATTGCTCAGTCTAAATAAAAAATCAGGTCTTCTACATCCCCAATTCCTACAGATAGGCAAATTAGGTCTTCCCTTAATCCCCGAGACTTTCATACTTCAGAGGGTATACTTGCATGTAATATGCAAACTTTATATCGAAGCATTCAAGGAATGTTATTTTGCAATGTATAAAATGAACTTATGAAATAATATTACAAATAGAGATTAATCATCAAAATTGTGAGTTTCGTCTGATGTTATATCACATTCCCACTTTTGAGGTGTAAATAGAGCATTCTATAAATACAGTATTGGAAATTTTCAAACACAGATAAATTATAAAATAGTGATTTATTTATCCACACTTATATGAATTTCAATTATTATGTCTTTGATCCCATACACCCCTAGTGTTGTAACATAGCTCTTATACCAATTGTTATATTATATCCTCATAAATATTAATACACCCTAATTATTAGTATCCAGTTGCCTAGGGATTTCTAAATCTCCTCCAAAACAAATAGTGAGAAACAAATATGAATATGAATACAAGCAACTACACCAATGAGGTCTGGACACAAACAAACAATGAAATGGATAGTTGGTACATATAGGAAAAATAATCATCACCATTACTGTGTATTGTTAATTGGCTCATAAAAATTAAGCTAAAACATTGTATTCAAAGAGAACACTTTCCTTCACATGGAAGGAATAGTCAACGATAACCCCTTTTATGATGAAACTATGTACAATTATTTTTTTTCTGCAACGCGCAATTTTTTGCATGTACACTACATCACTTGACATAACAACTTGAGATCAAAGTAACTAGATAAAGGCCACTTGTAGGTTAACATAGTGCTTGAAGTAGCTTCTCACAGAATGTTGTCTATATTTTTGTAAGCCATGGTGAGAAGATGGGTAACTAATAAGCATGAACTTAAGTTTGAGCCCTAAGCTTCCCCAGCTCAAAATAAAAAATTGGCACTGAGTGCTAAGTATTATAGTTTCTGGGGATACTTTGTCCATAATATTATTCTCAGATGATTAAGAACTTCGACTCGGCATGAAATTCAAGTAAATCTGGCATTTTTCTTAAAATGGGTAGCAAGCTACTTCATAATTGGACAAAGCTAAATTTTGTTTAGTGAAATTGTTTTTGCCTTAACCTCCAAGCTACCAGCCTACCACATATGCCTACATATGCCTAAATTATTTTTAGTAATTTGTTTAGGTAAGAGTGAATGGAAGAGGTTCCCTCTTTGTCCAATCATAGAGTCATTTATTGTGGAGTGGCTAGTCCATGTGATTGTAATCATAGAGTCATTTCTTGTGGAGTGGCTAGTCCATGTGTTGGAGACAATTAAATCTAGGGAGTGATCAAATGGCCATTACCCATCCAAGTGTATAGGCTGCCTATTTTATTCATATAAGGGTTAGAAGCTTCCCATTTATTCTCTACCCATGAACCAGGCATACCCATCAATGCAACCAAATTTTCACATTTATTTAATACCCCTAAAACCAAGGATTAAAAGACCACACATGACAGTTAGAGTTGAACTATATGAACCTATCATGACATAATCTAAGATTCTTATAAATTAATAACATATTATTATTAACAAGCAAAACCTTCACCCCACGACATATGAAAGATCTTCCAGAAACACTGTAAATTACAGGATATGATAAAGAGGGAAAAACCTTAGTGGCTTGTGTCACAAAAGCATTAAACACCCAAGGATTATGGCCCTTGTGAACAATACAAACAAATAAACCCTCAACAATAAATACATAAGATATTTCAAACACGAAGTTCATAATAGTGAGCTATATTTCCAATTCAGATTTATATGGGTTTGTAAAATTTTAGTAAGCTCTCAAACCAAAATAGACAAACAAATGCACACAAACTTATGATTTCTTCTGCAAACTTTGCAAGAGAGTCTCTCTGAAATATTCCTCGGTACTTAACAAATCATAAGATAAAACAACATAAATTATGTTCCCACCCAATTTACATGAAAATGTGATAGCCCAAGAAATAGAGAGTAAAGATTTTGTAAGATGCAGGAACAGAAATGAATTTCTTTCTTGAATACGGAAACCACACAGGAAAAATTCCAAAAATAGAAAGAAACATCTATTTGTTACTTCACACATCACACGGATTTGATAAACCAATATTCATATGAATTTGCAGAACATAGATGAAAACTTGTTTGTTGAATGATGTAGACCAGAAAACCAGTTAAGTTTAAGAATTTTCCACCCAACCATGAGTATTCTGGAGAAAACACCAACCCCTAGCCAGGCTATGATACCACTAGGGAGAAGAAACAGTGCATAATACTCAAGCAAGAATATTGCTAAACCAATATTTCACTGTTGAGTTTTTTAAGACAAAGCATCAATTAGCACTAGCAATGTCTGCCCACACAACACAAGGAGGTATTTCTTCTCTGCTCAATAGTCCCTTAGAAGTATCCTTCTTTTAGTGCTAATCAATGTGTGCATAGAAATATCCAGGTCGATGTCCCTCAACTCCAGTAGAAATTTTCTTGGTTCTTGGCTTTTCTAAGAGCTCCCATGGCATCATTTCAAGGATATTCCATCACAAGCTATGGCATCCTTATTTTTTCAGCAAGAACTCCCCTTTTTCCTCCTTTTTCCCTCTTCTAAAAATTAATTCCCTTCCTTGTTCAAATTTCTTTCTTGTTGCATGAGTGAGATCGTAGGAGATTCGCAATTCAATTCTTCCTAGTTCAAAGAATGTACCAAAGACAACTTGCTAATGTTTAGGAAATGGTGGCTTAGGTTAAGTAATTTGTTTCCTCCACTCCTCTTAACCTCTTTTAACTTGACAACTCGGATTTTTGAATAAATAAAGGTTCAAGGTAACATAAGGTAGTTTTTTTAGGCATAATCCCCTTATACCCCCTTCATATTTTCTCTCTTGTAGTATCATATCCCATTTAGGAACTCATGCTCAACCAGTCTTGGTCATTTTTTATTAACTACATAAATAAAATACTTACAATGTTCAAAAGAGTAAAAATGAAATATTACAATCTTAATGTATATCAGATAATTTCTATACTTTTAATCAACAAATTACATTAAAATTATACTAAGTTAATTATTATTAAAAATAATGGTCCGTCCATCATATCATGTTGATACATCACAACCAACTTAACTATAGTGATATAATTAAATAATTTAATTAAAAAAACTTTTTATAAATTAAAGAATAGTATACACCAATAAATTTGATCTAACCTATTTCTTATTTCAAAGATGTAATTCAAAATCAAATAATCATATAAATCATAAATAATCAAATCAAAATTTAATAATAATAATTAATAAATAAATAATTATAACATATATTAAATTAAAGAATCAAATCACAATCATAATAATAAATTACATCTCCCTCAATTTATCCATTTAGTTAATAAAATGTATCTTCAAGGCACTTTACTTAAAAATTAAACATTGGATATCCAATGTTATGCCAAAGTTGTCAAGGGTCTCTACTTTGAATAAAATAATTATTAAAAAAATACAAAATATATCTTGAGACCACTCCACTCTAAAATTAAACATATCCAAGGTGGTGTCAAAATGGTCAAGGGACTCTAATTTGAATAAAATAATTATTAAATTTATAATAAAATAATTATTAAAAAAAATCCAAAAACAGTCTACAACAGTCATAATAAGCATTGAGAATGTAAGTCCAATGAACTCTTTGCAACATGTCATTGTTTTTATAAATGTGCAATATGGTTGTCATACCCTACTAAAATCAATTGTTGAAATCCCCTTATAAGAAATTGGTTTCTAGTTTAGTTTATTGTGCAGTTTCAAATTGGATTTTTAAAAATTAATAGTGTACTATTTCAACACCAAATATTAAATCTATTCTTCTACTCAATATATAGAAATTTGTTTCTAGTTTACACCAAATATTAAATCTATTCCTCTACTCAATATATAGAAATTTGTTTCTAATTTAGTTTATTGTGCAGTTTTAAATTGGATTTTTAAAAATTAATAGTGTACTATCTCAACACCAAATATTAAATCTATTCCTTTACTCAATATATATTTAAAATTTTGTTTTATAAAAATTTTAATAAAAGAATTTAAAATGGACATATATAATTTAGTTTATTGTATAGTATCAAGTTGGATTTTAAAAAATTAATAGTGTACTATCTCAACACCAAATATTAAATCTATTCCTCTACTCAATATATGTTTTAGAATAGTATAGTGTACTATCTCAACACCAAATATTAAATCTATTCCTTTACTCAATATATGTTTAAAATTTTGTTTTATAAAATTTTTAATAAAAGAATTTAAAATGGACATATATAATTTAGTTTATTGTATAGTATCAAGTTGGATTTTAAAAAATTAATAGTGTACTATCTTAACACAAAATATTAAATCTATTCCTCTACTCAATATATGTTTTAGAATTTTGTTTTATGAAAATTTTATGAGATTTTTAATGAAAGAATTTAAAATAGACATATATAATTTAGTTTATTGTGTAATTTTAAGTTGGATTTTAAAAATTAATAGTGTACTATCTCAACACCAACTATTAAATATATTCCTCTACTCAATATATGTTTTAGAATTTTGTTTTATGAAAATTTTATAGAAAGAATTTAAAATGAACATATATAATTTAGTTTATTGTGTAATCTCAAGTTGGATTTTAAAAATTAATAGTTTACTATCTCAACACCAACTATTAAATCTATTCCTCTACTCAATATATGTTTTAGAATTTTGTTTTATGAAAATTTTATGAGATTTTTAATGAAAGAATTTAAAATGGACATATATAATGATAATTAAATTTATAGTAATGGTGGTTTGTTGAGTTTGTTAAATTTATTATTGAGTTTGTTTTAGAATTTTATTTTATGAAAATTTTATGAGATTTTTAATGAAAGAATTTAAAATGGACATATATAATTTAGTTTATTGTGTAACTTCAAATTGGATTTTAAAAATTAATAGTTTACTATCTCAACACCAACTATTAAATCTATTCCTTTACTCAATATATGTTTTAGAATTTTGTTTTATGAAAATTTTATGAGATTTTTAATGAAAGAATTTAAAATGTACATATATAATGATAATTAAATTTATAGTAATGGTGGTTTGTTGAGTTTGTTAAATCTATTCCTCTACTCAATATATGTTTTAGAATTTTGTTTTATGAAAATTTTATGAGATTTTTAATGAAAGAATTTAAAATGGATATATATAATTTAGTTTATTGTGTAATCTCAAGTTGGATTTTAAAAACTAATAGTTTACTATCTCAATACCAACTATTAAATCTATTCCTCTGCTCAATATATGTTTTAAAATTTTGTTTTATGAAAATTTTATGAGATTTTTAATGAAAAAATTTTAAATGGACATATATAATGATAATTAAATTTATAGTAATGGTGGTTTGTTGAGTTTGTAAAATTGAATAGTTAATGTAGTTTTTATTAGGGATTAAGTTCTATTACTGGTCATGTTTGTGCATATATTTACATTTTTGTATATGTGCTAAATAATAACAAAAATAATAATGAGAATTTTTGTTAAAAAAATAATTATAATTGGAATCAATGTCAAGTCTTTAAATAATAAAGAACAATAACAATGGGAACTTTTGTTTAAAAAAAATAACAATAATTGGAATCGATGGTAAGTCTTAAGCAATTTTAGAGAAATTTATATCAATGTAGTATTTAAGTTGAAGGATACCAAATTGAATAGTGTTACTAAATTAGAACATATTAACTTCATCTTAATAATAATAATTAGTTTTAAAAAATCAAATGTATGCATATTAATTATGTTAAAGGATATGTTACTTATATTAATAGGACTATGATGAAATTATGACATATCATATATTTGGAATGTGATTAAGTAGTAGGTACTAAGAGAAAGTGCTAGATGACTTTTTCAAAATATTCTAGTTGTGATATAAGTTTAACTAATTAAAAATAATTGTCATAAAGGATTGTTTCTCAAAAATTGTTTTCCTTATTAAACAAGTTGTTTGTACTAATTAAGCTCAATGGGTTGACTCAATTGGTTGAGTGCTTTGAGCTTTATGTAGGAGGTATCAAGGTCAATCCCCCAGCTAGCTACCTTTGGTGTGTGTCTTTGCATCTCTCATTCCATGTCCCTACCTAGTCAGGCATCGTAATCAATGTCGATGGTTGTACATTAGGTAACATCCTCAAAATAGTATGGGGAAGTGCCTTGGGGTTTCCTCGCAATGTTTTTCCTTGTGAAAAACATTGTTTGCACTACCTACATCTTCAATCCAATTGTAATGCTTTTATTTAATTGAAATGTTCTCGTTTTTAATTGTCACCGTTATTTTGACTAAATGAATAAGATAGAAGTACAAGTCAACTTATCCATGACTTGATAAAAGTTATGAGGCTTTTAAACCATAAGATGCCACGGTCCTTATGCCAATGGGAAAAACTGCAAGGGAGTAGTTATTCCTATTGGCATAATGGTTGATCAGATGTGGGTGAATACTCTTTATTTATTAACTTTCCCTTCTCGTCATTTGAGTAGTAAAATAACTAGTAGTATTCCACAATAGTCCTTTAATTTCTTTCTTGGAATACAATTCATCCCACCCTTAATCCCATAAGAGATAATAAGATTGTTGGTACATTTCCAACCGCAACAACAATTAGGTTACTAGGAGCCCCAATCAACCATTAGCTCACAAAGAGAGAACATGTCACAAACAAGATTTGAACCCAAGTGGAGAGGATAAAATTTTTCCTCTCAACCACATGAGTTAGACCCAATTGAATAGTAGACCTTTCACATGATGTCCTACATGCCCATTAAAAAAGTTAGATATGCTTAACATAAGTATTCCTTGGAATTGTTTATACAACATAGAAACCCTCCTATCTTAAAAACTCATTATCCCACATTGGTTGAGAGGATTGCTCAATGGTAACATATAAACCCCAATATAAAATTATTCTTATGTCAATGGGGGGAACCACAAGGGAGTGAAAAGTTACACTAGCATAATGGTCAATTGTTAGATCACCAAAATAACAAATTGGACGACCAAGTGATCTAACATCCTCTGACGAGGGTTTCAGGACTAGGGTTTGACGGTTACGGTTTAAGAAACAACCATCATGGTTACCAAAGGGGGAGGGAGTGGAAATCCCTCCTATGAGCAGGTAGTGGTGGAAATAGGGAAAGGACCACGTGGTGTTGGATTTAAGGAACCACCGACAAGCACCTCGGGATCAAGGACTGAAAATAATCAAGAGGTTAACTAAGGAAAAAGTGACCGCGTCGGGGAGGAGGCCAGAGAAACCTGGAACAGTACGCCAGAAATGGATAACCCTAGTGGGGTAGGTGGGCATAATCTGTGTAAACCTAAAACAACTTTAATCCCCAAAGTTATCCTGGAAGACCCCCAAACTCAACTCTTTTGGGATCAAATGAAGACGCATTCCCTAATATGCAATTTTATGGGCCTGTAGCCCATAGAAAAGTCTATGTGCAGCTGGATAAAATACCAATGGAAGCCGAGTGGAGAAGTTGATCTCCACCTAGGATAGAAAGGTTTTTTCACAACAGTTTTCATGAACCTAGAGTACAAGGATAAAATATTTGAGGGGGAACCATATTTCCACGCCTCGGCGGGGCTGTACATGTGGCCATGGAAGGAAAAATTCTCCCCAGAGAAAGAAAATCTTAAAAATGTCCCAGTCTGGTTAAGGATTTACTCCCTACTGCTAGATTATTGGTTGTTGTCCACCTTCGAAGCGATAGGGAACAATCTAGGAAAATATTTCAAGACGTTGGAAAATACATTAAAAGGTAGGTACACATCCTATGCAAGGATTTGTATAGAGATGGATGTCTCGGGGGCTCTCTTGGAGGCCATAAGCCTGGATTTTAGGGATGAGGAATGGATCCAAAGTATAGACTATGAGAAGATCCAATTTCGGTGCAGAAGGTGTCATGAACATGGACACCTACTAAGAGAATGCCCTCTTAGTAAAAATCAGGAACCAGAAAATGATAAACAACAGCAGGATGAGGACGGTTTTGTGAGGCCGAATCACAAAGGTAGAGGAAATAAAACACAAGGCAAGCCCCCCACGGGGAGTAACTCGGAAGCCAAGAATAGAGCAGAAAGAAGGGACAACCCCAACCAGGGGGAAGAAGAGGAAAAGAAAAGGAAAAAAGCAAGGGAGACAAGTGAACAGGAAACCCATGAGACCACAGAAAATCCAAACATCAAGGGTGATCTGGGAGGCAATGCGAGTTCAATGGAAGGAGGAAACAAAGACACAAACACCCCAATGAAGGAGGCAGACGAAGATGCAGAGATGACACCAAGCGAGGTAGGATCAGAAGACCCGAATCTCAGAGACATCGTGGAAAGGGAAGGGATAGACCTCCCAAACATATTGAAACAATGGAAAAGGCAGGGAGTCAACAATGTACCAACGGAGCAACTAGATCACATTCAATACCTCTTCCTCCTAAGGGAGGAAGCAAAAACCAGAGGAACCAAGTGCATGCATGATGAAATAGGATACCTGGGGATCAAAACCGGAGATGGATAGCTACAACACTCACCCAAGCAAGAAAGGAGGAAGAAAGGGAGGAAATCAAACAGTGTAGCCCTACAAGAACTTAGATCCCTACTAATAAAATCAGGTAAGATTAAAAATATATTTCCTAAATCCCCTCCACATGTTTAAATGAAGGTTATTACTTGGAATATAAGAGGCCTAAAAAACCCAAGAAAACAACGAATCCTTAAAAATATATTGAGGAAGGACCAACATGACCTTTGTTTCATACAAGAAACAAAATGCAATATGGACATAATGGAAATAATCAGTAAAAAATACTGGAGTCAGTACAAGCTACTGGTTGTGGAAAGCCAACATATGTTGGAAGGAATACTCACCCTGTGGAACCCACAATCGGTGAACCTACTCTTGGCAAAAGCCACAAGGCACACATTATCTCTTAAAATGCAAGTGATAGGGAACATGGAGTAGGTCCTATGCACAAATGTGTATGGCCCCCACGCGTTGGAGGAAAAAAGGAGAATGCTCCTAGACCTAGAAAATCTAAAAGAACGAACCAGTAACCTCCAATGGATTCTGGCTAGGGATTTCAACATCATTACTACTCTAGCTGAGGAAAAAAGGGGGTAATCGGAGACTGGACAGGGACGCAAAAGACTTCTTAGCCTTCATAGACACAATGGAGCTTGTGGACATCGAGACAAGCAATGGCCAGTTCACCTGGAATAACAAAAGACTAGCTCACCACCAAGTAGCCACAAGGCTAGATAGATTCCTAGTCTCATAATCCATCATTATGTAGGGTTTATCTTTGGATTCCAGTAACCTCCCCTAGGGGGGATCAGATCACTGGCCAGTGAAAATGGAAGCAAATTTTTAGACATCACCAAAGAACAAGCCATTTAGATTTGAGAAATTTTTTATCAACCAACCTACTTTCAAGGAGAACATCAAAACATGGTGGCAGGAGGAAATCCCAGACCAAGGGACAAGGATGTTCAGACTACACAAGAAACTCAAGTACATTAACAAAGACTTAAGGAGTGGAACAGAGAAGTCTTCAGGAACATAGAACAGGAGAAAAAAAATGATCGAGGAAAGAATGAGAAAGCTGCAGGAACTTTGCATTCAAGAGGGCTATACAAAGGAAAGGAAAAAATAAGAAAAACAAATGATCCAGGCATGGGAAGAAAGATGTAAGTAGGAAGAGACCCTATGGCGGCAAAAATCCAGAATCAACTGGCTTAAAGAAGGGGAGAGGAATACCAAGTTCTTTCATAGAACAACTATAGTCTGAAGATCTCATAACAAAATTTTGAAGATTACGGATCAGGATGGGATAGAAAAAGAATCCCACCAGGACATTGAAAACACATTGGTCAAACACTTCCAGGGGATAGCCAAAGAACCTAACCAAGACAGAACCGTGACCATCCAGAGGATATCTTGGCACATCCCCAAATTGGTCACAGAGGATCAAACTGTCAGCCTATGCAAACCCATAGCAAAGGAATAAATTGACCAAGTGGTCCAGGAGATGCCTAATGGAAAGGCCCCAAGCCCAGATGGATTCATAGTGGAATTCTTCAAATCCTGTTGGGATGTGGTTAAGTATGAGATATATGGTGTGGTGGAGGATTCCAGACACCCAGCCTCCATTTTGAAGGCATTAAATGCCACGATGATCACTTTGATCTCAAAAGAAAATGAAGCTAGGACTCCAGATTGCTACATGTCGATAGCTTTGTGCAATGTGGTGTATAAGATCATTTCTAAAGTCATAGCCAATAGAATGAAACCACTCCTTCCTACACTGATTTCACAGGAACAGGAGGGCTATGTGGAAGGGAGACAGATCCTGGAAAATATCATACAAGCCCATGAGATAATCCACACTCTGAAAATTTAGAGGAAAGGGGGGATGCTAATCCAACTGGACCTGGCAAAGGCTTACGACAAAATAAGATGGCACTACATGGCGAAGACGATGGAAGCATTTGGTTTCAACCAACATTGGATTAAATGGATCATCAACCTAGTTTCTACAATAAGTTTTTTTTTGTTAGTGAATGGAGCCCCATCCATTCCTTTCTATCCATCGAGAGGCATAAGACAAGGGGATTTGTTATCCCCCTTCCTGTTCATTCTAATGATGGAACGGATGAGCATAAGTATAAAAAACACAATGACCGCAGGTGAAATAAAAGGTCTCAAACCGTTTGAAAACTGTCTGACCTCAACACACAAAAAATTCGTCGATGACACCCTGCTCCATGGAACACTCATGGTAAAGGAAGCTAAGGCTTATAAAAAAATCTTAGAAGACTTCATAGAGGCTTCGGGGGATGAAATTAATCACTCCAAATCCATGATATACTTTTTCAATACTAATCCTGCAATTCAAAGGAACCTGGCCAACATTCTAGGGTTTGAACATAAAACACTCCCAACGAAATACCTGGGAATCCTCCTGATGGATAGAGCATGTAGGAATGCAACGTGGGAAGGATTTATTATCAAATTGCAGGAGAGGGTAAACAATTGGACGTATAGAGCTCTAAACCTTGCTGGAAGGCTAATCCTCACTAAAATGGTCCTACAATCAATCTCGATGTTTATGATGTCAGTTTTTCCAGCCCCTAAAGGCATACTACAAAAAGTAAGAGCCATCCAAAGAGATTTCCTATGGAGAGGAGAAGAGGACAAAAATAAATGGGCCCTGGTGACCTGGGATAATGTATGCAAACCGAATAACAAAGGGGGCCTGGGGTTACAAGACCCATAGGTAACCAACAAGGCCTACGAGGAAAAGCTATGGTGGAGATGGGTTAAGGAAAGCACGACGTCGTGGGTGAATATATGGAAAGATAAATATGCCCCAGACATCAATGACCAGGAGAGAATCTGGTTCATGGGCACAAGGGAGGGGTTAGCCATATGGAATCTAGAATGGAGAAATAAAAAATGGATCCAGAGTCACAACTTTGGGACGTCATGAATGGTATAACAGCGAGGTTCTGGGAGGATGCATGGAAACAGGAACCTAGAATGGAAACTCAAGACAGGGAGGAGCTCAAACAGGTGATGATCCGGCAAGGAAAAATGAAAGTCCATCAGTTCTGTAGGCAAAGGGACAGGAGCGCCAGATGGAGGATCTGGGACAAACTTAACCCACAAAATAGAGCTCAGATCGAAATGGTGATGAAAGAGGTCGAGGAGGAATTGGGGAAAAGGAAAAATGGGGATTCGGAAGAAGATGATCAACTAAGGTGGGGCAAGAAAAATGGGGGTGAATTCAACCTAAAAGAGGCCCGGTATTACATCGCAAGCCAGGACCAAGAAAACCTGGATCCACAATGGGAGAATATCTGGAAGGGCCCCCAATGGCCAAAAATCAAAATGTTTGAATGAATATTCCTACACAAAAGAATTCTGACCTCGCAGAATCTCACAAAAAGGGGTTTCATAGGTCCCTCACGATGCCACCTTTGTGAGGTCAAGGAAGAAACAATGGATCACCTCCTCAACGAATGCATCTACACAGCCGAGATTTGGGAATAGGGTCAGGGGGGATATCGGAGTGACAATCAAAGACTGGAACGAGAGGTAGAGTGAAAACGAGGTGGTGAACCTATGTTGGGATCTGACACCAGGGATGTTCATCTGGGCGATTTGGAAAGAACAAAACAGGCACATTTTCGGGAATGAAAGTCTACCGGCAAAGCGGCTAAAGGATGCAATAGTCTCTCAATTAAGAGAAACAGTGTAGATCCTTAACCTCAACAATGCTAAAAATGAACTTACAGACCAAGACTTCCGCATTCTGAAATTTTTCTATTTGAAAGATTGGAGCTATAGCATACCTGTGGGTCATGAACCGTAGATCTCGATAGGAGTTAGCACCTGGGCCCCTCCTCCGTCCGGGGTCCTCAAACTTAATTTTGACGGGGCGATGAAAGGAAATCCAGGTGTGGCAGGTGCAGGAGGAGTAATAAGAGATAGTGGAGGCACTATCATCCACCGATATGTTGGGATCATAGGCAACTCAACACACAACGCAACGAAATTCGGATCTCTGGAACTTAGCCTAGAAATGCTGTGAAGAGAAGGGATGACAAATACTATCGTGGAAGGTGACTCAACTATGGTAATCAACACGGTGAAGAAAATCCAAAATGAAACCAGAGTGGGAAAGGTGCAACGACATCGGCGCTTAACGCACTCCCTGCAAAAAATCCAAGAGAATCTGAGAACCCTGAACATGGTGGAGTTTCGTTGGGTTCGCAGGACGATAAACGCACTAGCGGACAGGATAGCCAACGAGGGGGTAAACAAGGATGGCCAGGAAGTAGATGAGGCCTGGACCAAGATACCCAGAGGGAAACTTAGAATGGACTGCAACCACCTGGCGGCAAAAGATGGTGGCGGTAGCTTCAGAATTGAGGGTCACATCGAGGAGGATGACGCGAGGCTTCTCGAATGGACGTGGGACCTAGGAAGATTATGAATGCCATAACACTTGGCCACCAATTATCATGTGGGATCATTATAGGCAGCAGGTGGGCATACGGAAGACAGGATGATACATCAGCAAGGGTCATGGTGAAAGCAAGGTGGAATGGCCAGGAAGCAAGCCAGATGCACAGAATGAATTAAGGCATGAGGAGGTGGTGATAACTAAGGATGATCCACCGAACCCCAGTACAAGTATGGGGATAAGCACGGTCAGATCCTAAGCAAGTAAGGGCAGAGGTAAGTATAGTAAAGAGGTGGTATCATCATGGTCAGACGATCTTTACCAGCAAATAATGACAGGAGCGCTCACCACCTTGGGAAAATTATGTTAGGAAGTACAGGCCAGTAGCTGGGGAAAATCCATAAGAAGAAGGCCAGCAGACATGAAGGCAAACAGAAGGTGCAAAGGATTAAGGGTCATTATAGGTTCAAGAGTATAGTGGTTAAGGAAAATAGTGAAGTGAGGAATAGGAAGAATAGCCAGAGCATAATCCTAGGTAGGAAAAGAGAAATGGTGCGACTGAAGCACACGTAGAGGAAGAGGAGCCCCCTGGGGATGGAACTCCCAGAAATTTCACGGTGTTTAACAAGAATGGAGCAGACAGTGAGAGAAGTGGAGAGCACCTTCCATACTTTGGTCGCACCGAAGGGGAAGGAAGAAATTAACAGGTGGGAAGAGGAAATAAAGGACGAGTGCAATGACAAAGAGTGGGGTGACATGGCGCTGGAAGATAACTGGGTGATGGATCTGGGGGATACACGTCCCAGGGAGACCCTCTACCACAAAATGGTAGAGACTTCCTGGTTAACCAAGATGTTGATAGGGAAAGTGAAATCATAATGGGAGGAAGCGAGATAGGAAGATAACCGGGTGACCAAGACAATGTTGGATGAGATCCAACGTCGCCTCAGCGGTCTGAAAATGATCATGAAACTGTTAGTAGAAGTAGAGAAGGATCAAAAAATTAAGAAGGACTGGTTGGTAGCATAGTTCCACCTTTACCTATGTTATGTCCATCACATGGACATCACGCCTGTGGATGGACAAGGCACACCAACCCAGATTAGGAAAAGGAGGATAAAAAGGGCCAAGTAGATGGAGGGAAGGAGTACCCCCAGGTGTTGTAACGACTCTTAGTTTTGGGTATTTGGAATTTGTTAGTTTAATGGCAGCTATGCCCAAGTAGTAGAAGGATAGTTTAGTTCTGTAATAGACTCTGGTTGGTTTGGAATTTTTTATTTATCTCTTTATGACTGTGCATCTCAAATTTGGTATGGAAGGTTTGGTATGGTTTCCATTTTTTGGCAGACCAGATATCTCCATCGTGACTATCAAAACTAGCAGCAGGGACCCCCTGGTCTGGTTTCCTTCTAGGAAGACTAGGATCCCCATTTTTGTATCATAATTCCTACAAGTAATATAGATTCCTACACTACATTACAAAACAAAAAAATGTTAGATCACTAATATATCATGGTCCTTATGTCAATGGGGGAATTTGTAAGGGAGTGGTGTCCCATAATAACATAATGGTTGATTGGTTCTGCATAATGATTGATTGGTTGTGAAATAAGTAAGTTTTCTTTCCTAACCTTCCACTCTCCCCCTTTTTGAGACAAAAATAAAAAAACTTACCTAGAAACTACTCAATAATTCCCCTTTCACATGCTTTCCTGCATGCCCATAAAAAAGTGGGAATCCACAAGAGCATTGTGCCTCCTAATAACATAATATGATTGGTTGTAGGTGTGTATGTTTCCTTTCTTGACCTTCCCCTCTCCCCCTTTGTATGGAAATCAATAATAATTATTATTTTATTTTATTTATTTTCAAATTCTTAATTGGAAGTACTCCATTGTACCTCTTTCACGTGATTTCCTACATGCCCATTAAAAATATTTGAATATGCCTAATAAATATGTGCCTTGGAATTGTTTCTACAACATAAAAACCATCCTATCTAAAATAATTACTATCATGCATTAGTTGAGAGATTGGTATTTGGTAAGATATAAGCGCTAATATACCATAATATTTATGCTAATGGGGTATTGAAAGGGAGTGGTGCATCCAACAAACATAACGGTTAATTGGTTGTAGGGTTAGTATGTGCTCATGCTCATCCTTCTCCTATCCCCTTTTGTGTGTAAAACATTAAACAAAATCTTAACTAGCAATACTCCATGGTACCCTTTCACATGCTTTCTTACATGCTCATTTAAAAAATCGAACACCTAAAAATTGTGCATCTTGGAATTATTTCCGACATAAAATCCTATCTAAAAAACTTGATCCTTAATTGGAAGTTTTGTAGTACCTCTTTCACATGTTATGCTACATGACCTTTAATATAAGTCAAGTATGTCAACCAGTTGCACATCTTGGGATTGTTTCTAAGACATAACAGACCTCCTATCCAAAAAACCTACTAGACATTCATTGAGGAGATTAGTTTGTGGTAAGATATAATCCCCATTATACCATGATCCTTATGCCAATGCAAGTAGACACAAGGGAGAGATACCTTCTAATAACATAATAGTTGATTGGATGTGGGCTGATTATGATTTCTTGTTTGACCTTCCCCTCTCTCCCTTTATGCAGAAAATGTTTAAATATGAGTACTCCATAGTACCCCTTTCATATGCTTTCCTAAATGCCCATTAAAAAAAATGTTTAAATACCAGTCTTGGAATTGATTCTATGACATAAAACCCTCCTATCTAAAAAAATTAATATCCCACATTGGTTGAGAGAAATAATACATTGTAACATATAAGCCCCAATATATGATTATCCTTGTGTCAATGTGGGTAGCCACAAGTGAGTGATTCCTTTTATTAACATAATGTTTACTTGGTTATAGGGTGAGTATGAATTCTTTATAGTACCCATTTCACATGCTTTCCTACATACCATTTAAAAAATTCAGATATGTTCAACAATTGTGGGCATTATAATTATTTTTATGACATAAAAACCCTCCTATCTAAAAAATGTACCATCACACAATGGTTGAGAGAATTGTTCCATGGTAACCTAGAATCCTAAGTATTGCATGATCCTTGTGCCAATGAGGATAAACACAATGGAATGGTGCATCCTACTAAAATAGTGATTGATCGGTTGTAGGTTTGTTAGGATATTTAGACACTTAGGAGTTAGTTAAGATCTACTTGGTCTAATATGTCGTTAGGTAAAAGTGTGTTTCTTAGTGTGTTTCTTTAGTATGCATTTGTAGTTAGGAAATCCAACGGTCACGATATGTTCCCGACGTAGAGTGATCGGACGGTTCATACTCTCCTCGATCTCAATGGCCATTGATCCATGGCTTAACACCCGATTGGTCCATGATCTCTATTTAAAGAGCATGGAGGGTCATTTGCCGATGATCGATTGTGATAAACTCTCTTGTAAATTCTCTCTGTAATATTTTTCTTTGCATTAATAAACTGCTCCAAGTGGCCTCGTTGGCTGGGGCCGTGGATGTTTCCCCGTATGGGTTTTACCACGTGAAAACATCGATGTGTTTATCTTTTATCTGGTTATGTGAGTGGTTACTGAAGGTGTTCATCCTCTGTTGGAATACCTGTGTTTTCGAACATGGTATTAGAGCCTGTTTGAAGACCTGCTCCTGTTGAAGATCGAGATCGTAAAGCCTAGTTGCCTCATCTCCACCTTCTGTCATTTTCATACATTTATGGATTTAGAGGACT
>ML813688.1:324245-344433 GCA_009831015.1 Picea engelmannii
AAGTGTCCTCAAAGAATAAATCGATAACATGTGCTCACAAGAGAGGGATGTTACATATACCCCCTCTTGTTTTTAAACTTCATTCTGAAGTTGTACAGTGTATAAAAATGCAGTAAATAAAGTATCTGACAAGATCTATATGTCTAATTTATCAAACAAGTAAGGAAATTGTTGGCGCATATCATATGCGTCCTCCTAGGTAGCCGAGTGTGGACTATAATTGTCCCACTAGACCTTGACCTGATCGACTGTTCGATGTTGTAGTTGTCGAATGCGATGTTCCAGAATGCAGATTGGCTCCGCCGTGAGTGCACCCTCATCCGACACCTGCAAATAACTCATGTCAATCACATGTGTAGGATCACTAACATAATGTCTCGAAACAGATACATGAAAAACATCATTCATACACCTCAAAAAACCAGGAAAGGCTAGTCAATAGTCCATGGGTCACTTCCTTTCCACAACTTCAAAAGGTCCCACAAACCCAGGAGAGAGTTTAGCTCCCTTTCCAAACTTGATCGAACTTTTGTGCGGTTTCACCCGCAAGAAAAATTGGTCTCCAACTTCATAATTAAGGTCAGCATGATGCGCATCAGCATAATCTTCTGCCTATATTGCGCTTCTTTAATCCTTTGTATTATCGTTTTCATTTGTTATTCCATTTCTTGGATCGCTTCTGGTCCTACCAGGACCCTATCCTCAAGTTGATCCCAACTCAATGGCGTCTAACACAATCACCCGTAAAGAAACTCAAACGGTGCCATCTTAATGGTGATTTGATAGCTGTTGTTTTATGCAAACTCTACTAGTGGCAAGAAATATTCCCAACGCTTCTATTGGTCCATCACATACATACGCAATATATCTTCCAAAATTTGGTTCGTTCTTTCTGTCTTCTCGTCTGTCTTGGGGTATTATGTTGTACTAAAGTTCAGTTGTGTCCCCAAAGCCACTTGGAATTTGGTCCAAAAATGTTATGTAAACATCGATCCTCTATCGGATAGGATCTTTTTTGGAACACCATGTAACCTCACAATCTCACTGAAAAAAACTCTAGCTATTTTTGGCACCTAATACATCGTATGCACAGGGATAAAATGTTTACTCTTCATTAGAGTGTCAACTACCATGAAAATCGAGTCGTGCCTCCTTGTTGTTAGTGGAAATCCAACAAAAAAGTCCATCGAAATGACCTCCCATTTCGATTCTGGAATGACATGTGGTTGTAGTAATCATGTCAGATGTCTATGTTCATCTTTCACTTACTGGCATTCTAGACATCTCACCACGTAGCCAACTATGTTTGTTTTCATCCCTTTTCAGAAGAATAAAGGCTTTAGGTCTGCCCTCATCTTCGTGACTCCTGTATGAGAAATGTATACTTCTCTATGAGCTTCGCTTAAGATAAAATTTCTCAATTCATTGTTAGGCGGTACCTAAATCCTATTATTAAACCCCATCAATCCATCATCGTCAAATGTATATCCTTTGAGTCTTGGAACCATCATGGTGTCTTGTCCAACATTTTCCTTAACCTCCTTGTACCAGTCATCGTCGATCTGTATAGCTCGAATATTTTCTCGAAGATTCATTTGAAGAGGCATTACCGGGAATATGTGTGGTATCCAACTCAGTGCATCTACCACTCTGTTCATCGTTCCTTTGATGTACGTAATCTCAAAATCGTATTCTCCAAGTAATTTTGACCAACGCCTCTATCGCACGTTCAATTCACTCTGCGTAAATATATGTTGTAGTCCACAATGATCTGTCTTTAGTTTGAATTTTCATCTGATCAGATAGTGTCCCCGTACTCTTAAGTCATATACAATTTCCAATATCTCCAAATCATGCATTGTGTAGTTCTCCTCATGCTTTCTTAATTTCCTTGAGATGTAAGCAACCACTCGACCGTCTTGCATAAATACTCCGCCTAAACCTTCCTTGGATGCATCCTTGCATACCAAGAATTATATGTCCATGTCGGGTACTTTTAGTATCAGCGCGGTCATCAACAATTCCTTGAGCCTTCGAAATTCTTCCGCGCATTTCTCGGTCGATAAAAATTTCTTGTTTTTCTTCTACAATCCCGTCATCATTTTTTCTATCTTCAAAAAAAAAATCTACGAACCGTCAATCATATCCCACTAAACCCATAAATTTGTGCACTTCTCATACATTTGTCGGTGCAGGCCACTCCATAATAGCCTCTACTTTCGTTGGATCTGCAGTGATACCTTCATCAGATATAACGTTCCCTAGGTAATGAATCTTCGAATGGTAAAAAGAGCATTTCGACAGTTTCCTATATAATTGTTTTCTCGTAAACATTATAGTACCAAGCTTAAATGTTCGTCATGTTCTTATGTCATCCGAGAATATATCAGTATGTCATCAATGAATACTTGAACAAACTTTTCCAAGAATTTGCAGAACACCACATTCATCAAACTCATGAATACCCCTGGGGCATTTGTCAGTCCAAATGGTAAAACGATAAAATCATAGTGTCTGAACCTTGTCTTGAATGTGATCTTAGGAATATCTTCCTCTAATATTCATAACTGGTGATATCCTAATCTCAAGTCAATATTTGAAAACACCGTCACTCCCTTCATTTGATCAAACAAATCGTCTATTCTAGGCAACGGATATTGGTTCTTGATCGCCACCTTGTTCAATTGACGGTAGTCAATACAAAGTCTCCACGACCCATCCTTCTTTCTTATGAAAATAACAGGCGCACACCAAGGTGACACACTTGGACGTATAAGTCCTAAGTCCAACAACTCCTTCAGTTTCATTTTCAACTCATGTAACTCAGGTGTTGACATCCAATAAGGCGTTCTTTCTATCGGTTCAATTCCAGGTTTCAAGCTGATTGTAAACTCCGACTCTCTTTTGGGCGGTAAACCTGGTAACTCTTCTGGAAACACATCATCAAAATATCGTACTATCAGAAGGTTTTATAATCCTTCTGCCTCACCCCTTTCGTTTAGCACTAATATTGCATATAACTTACATCCTTTTCCCATGCTCTTCTGCAGTTGTAGGGAAGAAATGAACCTCAAGGACACTCCCTGGTTTCTTCCCACAATCACTCTTCTCTGCCCCACATCATTTTTCAAGATTAATCGTTTTGAATTACCATTGAGTATCACATCATGCGATTCCAACTAGTCCATACCGATCACTATGTTATACGATCCTAAGATCATGACATATAGGTTGGCCTTTGTTACAAAATATCCTAAGTTAATACTATAATCAAAAATATTTTCCCTATTGTTCAACTATTCCTTTGCTATGAGGACCTTCTGAACTGCATCATGTAACATTTGAGTAATTCAGATCCTCACTTTTTATTGAAGGTTGGAGCTAAGGTCAAACACAAACTCGTTGACCTTTGACCTTTCCATGTTCAGATGTGGGGAAAACCTAAGCAGCTCCATGAATCTGGCCTCATACTCTAGCACCGTACGACCACTCTTTCATAAGTCATTGAACTACTTAAGTTGTTGCTCAATGAACTCCTCGGACAAGTACCTCTCTCAAAACCTTTCCTCGAACTGTTCCCATGACACGTCTTCGACGACCATGTTTAGTTGAGGTAGGAGTGTCTTCCACCATAGAAGAGCACTCCTTTTTAGCTAAAATACCGCCATACGAACCTTCATGTTGGAGGGGTAATCGTGAAGTGTTAAGCACATCACCATGTTCTCCAGCCATGTCTCAGTGGATGAACCGTCTGTAGCACCCATAAACATGGGAAACTTCACTTTCTTGAGTTCTCTGTGAATGATACCACTACCAGCTGGAACATGTTTTGAACCCTGATTGGGTACAGGTGCCCTAATCTCCTCTCTATTTAGTCGGCTAATCAAGGCCTTTGACATCCTCTGAAAGGACCTAATCAAACCAACCACATCCCCTAGTGCAACATGTTCCTGTCCAATGACGTTTTCTTATCCTTGGGGGTTATACCCCTCTAGCGTGGATTCCATAGAAGGCATCGCACCTCCTCCCCTAGCACCAAGTCGTCTACCTCCATGGCATCCTCTAACCATCATTATTGCATGGACAAATTTAAATTTTAATTAGCGACAAGTTATTAATCAAGTGTTTAATATAGCGGAAGGCGTAACGATCCCAAGTCACAGGTTTGAACCCACTCTGATACCATATGTAACGGCCCCTCCGTTATGAAAACGAATAATGACGTACAAAACGTAAAATTGTTTTTTTTTTTTTGCATTAGGAAATTTAAAACATCACAACATAATTAATCGCATCACAAGCTCACATTATCATAATTATTAATGACACAATCAACACATTAACATAATAAAAAATAGCGACATGATTCAACACATCATGATCAACTGAAGAGAAATATAGATAACCAATCAACCATGTCACTGAACATTTAAAGAACTACCCGCCCAACCTACCCTTCAAGGATAGGACCTCCAGGACACATAAGCAACGCTCAAGCCCAGGATTCATCTGATTGATTTTTACCACTTAAGGTCTCAGGGCTGGCGACTGTTTTGAGGAACAAGGAGTTATCTATGCTCCCCTTAATCAATCACAACTCATAACTCCAAACTATATTATCAGTCACACATCAACATCATTTTCATTGCGCAAGAGAAATCCAATTACTTAATCAATCATACATCAACTTTATCTTCAAGGCGCAAGAGTAAGCTAATTACAAAATCAATCATACATCAACTTTAATTTCATGGCACAAGAGTAATCATCAATTTTATTTTCATGGCGCAAGAGTAATCATCAACTTTATTTTCATGGCGCAAGAGTAAGCTAATTACATAACCAATCATACATCGCATTAAATTCAAGGTGCGTGAGTAATCTAATCAGTTAACATCGTCCTGGTATGAACGACTAATTTAGGTGGGTCAATAAAATTCAATTTGAAACATAACCATCATAAATCTAATTTATATCCCATACTCAATTCCTCATATATCAAGGACAAATTCACAAACCATACATCAACCCTTCATCGCTAGTACTATAGTTTTTCCATTATTCTGCAATATAAAATAATTCTACCAATGTTACAATAAACTCGATTCTAGTGCATCGACAAAATATAATCAGAATAATTAAATTACCCATTAAATCTCAAGATCCTAAAATTATGATTAGGGAGAGTCATAGCTAGAGACGTTCCCTCATATCCATAAATTTATTTTATATCCAATGATGGTATTAATGAAAGGTTTACTTACTTATAATAATTCTTCTCGATATTTAAAAGATAACTAAAAGAATATAAGTAGTCTCCCTTGGAAGGCATTATTAAAATTTATTCCATACAATATTTTGCTATCCAAACTTTAAAATGTGTAAGGATGAGTCAATGATCCTCTAAAGAAACCATAAGGAAGTCAAATCTTCTTTAAGCAATGCTTTAAGAATTCACTACTACTTGAGTATCTCTTAAAACTTTAACAACATCATTCATAATAAGAAAATGAAGGATTTAAGGTGCTTGCATGTCAATATAAGAGAATTTAAGGAAGGCCATCACCTTAGATATGTACAAGGATTCCAAACCCTAATTTAAATTAAGAAGAACAATCTATGAAGGCCATAGATACAAGAATTCATTCCTAACTTAATCTCAAATTTTAAAAATTTAAAAGAAGGACCCAACCCTTTTTAAAATAGAAAGAGAACTTAAGGCTTTGCTCCTTGCATATCCATTTGACAAAGGGGTCAACAACCTATTGGACAAAATTATAAGGAATCCTTCCCCCTTCATATCTATATACAAAACTATACGATGCTATCTTAATAGCTTTAGTAAATCAAGACTATACTTGTTTCCTTTATTAGCTTCTTCCAACATCTTTTACACAGTCTAAAATTTTTCAACTTTCTGTAAATGTATCATGCTGGGGATTACTTCTCTAAGGAAATAAATTATAAAAAATTCAATCGCAAAAGAAAAGGTGAGACAACCAAGCAGATTTGAGGAAGGAAGCGAGCCATCACAGGGATCGATTTGTAGACAACCTCTTGGGGAATTTCAACATCCTCGCCCTCCTCAGAGCTATATATATGGAAAGGTCCACACTATCATACAAAAGGGGTTACAGAGTTGGATGTCGCCCTCAGAAATATGAACAACTGTTTGTATCCAAGGGCAAGGGATGGAAAAGGGATTCGCCAGGAGATCGAAATATTCAAGGAATCAGAGAATTTCCTGACAACCAAGCGAAGGATTAGTGATTAAGCTTCAGGAATTCACTGAGTAAATCGCAGGGTACGTCAAGAAAATTGTTGATTAAAAATGCAGAGTAAGTTCTTGAAGATTGCTGAGTAAAAATGCAGGGTAAGATCAAGAAAATCACTGAGAAAAACGTAGGGTAATTCGTGAAGATTGTTGAGTACATACGAAGGGTAAGTTCATGAAAAAATGTTGAGTAAAAATGCAGAGTAAGTCCTCGAATATTGCTAAGAAGAAATGAAGGGTAAGATCAAGAATATCACTTAGAAAAATGCAGGGTGAGTAAATGAATTTGTTGAGTGAAATCCAAGCAAAAACGCAGATCACCTTTTATGAGAATTGTTGGGTATATTCCAGGAAACAACGCAAAGAAAGTAAATGAATTAGCTTAGTGAAATCCAAGAAAAATCGCATATCAAGTTTTATGAGAATCGTTGGGTATATTCCAGGAAAAAACGCAGAATAAGTAAATGAATTCGCTGGGTGAAATCCAAGAAAAATCGCAGATCAAGTTTTATGAGAATCGTTGGGTATATTCCAGGAAAAAACTAAGAATAATTAAATGAATTCGCTAAGTGAAATTCCAAGAAAAATCTCAGATTAAGTTCATGAGAATTGTTGGGTATATTCCAGGAAAAAATGTAGAGTAAGATTTATGAAAAATGTTGAGTAAGTCTAGGTAAATCGCAGATCGGTTTCATGAAAATCGTTGAGTGTCTTCAATGCAAAAATGTAGAGTAAGATTTATGAAAAACATTGAGTAAGTCCAGGTAAAATTGCAGATGAAATTTTATCATTCAACAAGAATTGTCCATGGCCAACATAAATGAGACGTCCTTCTCTATGCTCAAGCGCACATCAATCCACAGCATCATTCACATATAGAAGGAAAAATCAATTTAAAGATTTTGATCCAATACACCAGTCAATGTCAACGATCTAGAACTCATCCTCTGTCTAGGAACCTATACCATCTAGCAACGAATAAAAATTGGCAGTGATTTAAAATATAGCATCAATTTGATAGTCAAGTTCCATATTGTAGTTTAGTTTTGTAAAAATTGTGATGACACTCAAGTAGCAATGCGCCATTGTTTATAATCCCAAAATCACTTCGTGTAATATAAATAAATTGTGGCAACAAGTAATTTCTATGTAATATAAATAGTAGACAACAAATAAAAATTGTAATAAATTCAAGTTGGAGTTGGGTGACAGCCAATCTAAACTCCTCTCCTATAACACAACATCAAGAAGACTTGCCAACCCCAAATTTTAGAAATCCACTAAAATTCACAATATTGTCTAAATCCATATACAATTTTTAACCTAATACAAATACAATTGTCAACGAGAATACTGTAACTTGCGAAGATGGTCTTGGTGATGTTCTTCTACAACTAGCATTTTCTCCTTGCTCTCGCTTGCTAATCATTGATACGTCACTGGTACCTCCCAGCCAATGCTAGGGGTACTCTTCTTCCCCCTCAGCCCCCCGAGCCGCAAAGGGGCCATGCACACAACCAGAAAAATACTTTAGCTCTAAGATTTCCTCGCAAGGTAGAGTCACCACTCCCTCTCAAGCTGGGTATCCAAACTCTCACAAGTAAAATAGGTCAAAAATTATGCAGCATAACTTTACCCATAACTAGTGTGATCCCTTTTCCCTCTGTACCATTTTCTCTATAGGAGTTTCCTCAAAGAACACATCCCCACTTGCACAATTAATTCACTTTTTAATTAATTAATTAAGAATTGTTTCCCCCTTACACGTGTCACCCTCTCCCCAAGATGCACAAGTAATTACATATTATAGTTTAATTAAAAGTCAAATTCCCCCACCCTTCCTAAAATTGTTCCTTAATTTTCTCCTAGTTGTCTCTTTATTCCCCATATTCCCATTTAATGGCTAACGTCTTACTAAATCTGAGTTGAGTTAAAATAGGAATCTTCTTCTAGTTAGACTAGTGTTAACTAGACTCTAGATACCTTTCTATGTGTACACCTTCTTTTAGCTTTATTTCTTTCTTATCTTAAATTCCAATTCGGTATTTTCTTGCACATATGTGTATTAAATCAATCTTTAGGTTTATTTCATTTTTCGTAATTTCTTAAATTGATTTACCTCATTCCTATTTTGATTTAGTTAATAATTTACTATTAGTCTTCTTACTAACTTAGGCTTAATTTTTTAACAGGCTTAGACTTTCATTTGGGGATTTAGTGAATCATTTCAATCCTTAATTAATTAATTAAAGCTAGCAATGCTTAAAGATTTGCAAGGTTTAATTATTCGCTCAAGATTTTCTAGGCCAGCTAGATTCATTGACTCAAGTTTTGTTTTCATGATGTGTCCTTCAAGATGCACTCTGTGCTCCAAGGGTGTCACTCACCTTTGACTGGTTATGGTATTTTTCCAACCCTTGGAGTCAGCGCTCCATTCGGGCGACCTTGTGAGATACTAAGGGCTTCTAAGGAATACATACTTTTCCTTATTGTGCGCCCCTTAGAAATTTTCGTGAGCGAATGTCTCAATCTTCCCTCACGACATTGTGGACCTCTCGAACTAGGTAATCGTTAACCTACAATTCAAGCCACGACGGGAGTGCTAGTAGGTTGTGACAGGGACTCTGCCACACCTCTCCCTTAATATATGGTCTATGTGCATGGTCCCTTTACTCCTTATGTGAGTCAGATTAGCAAGCATTTGTTAGCTTGCATTCATTAACAAAACATTGTCAACGATCCATATACAACATCATAATATAATCGTTCATATGTCACATATGTATAAATGAAATACTCAAACCAATACAATCCACTCCCTGACTCAATCCGAAGTCCAAGGAGGTCCATTGATGCCATCAGCATCCACAATCTATCAAGTATCTTGTACACTCATGGAAAACGCTTCAATATCATCTGTCAATACATATATATCAAATAACATAAATCACAACCATCAACATCATCATAAAAAACTATCAGCAAAACAAATAACCATGTATTATAAGCGGATCACTTGCACACAAGTGTCCTCAAAGAATAAGTCGATAACATGTTCTCGCGGGATGTTACATATTTGTTCTACTACATGAATACCCTTGTATATAAAATACTTACTATTAACCCACATTGGTTGATAAGATCAACCTATGATAACACACAATCCCCATTAAAAAAATTTGAATGTGCTTAACAATTATGCATCTTGGAATTTTTTATACCATATAAAAACCCTACTTTCATGTAAAGTATGAATTATTCAACATGTTTTCTATGTGTGTTTAGAAGCATAATATTTGTAGAATCAAGGACATGTATTTCATTCTCTTAACATCTTCACAATTGAAATCTCCCATTTCATTGACTAGGAAATGTGCATCTTCAATTTTTTCTTATGATATAAGAAACCCTATTTGGTGTTAAGTAATAATGATTTAACATGTTTGTTTGTGCGTGTTTGAAAGTATATTGTTTATAAAATTAAGGAATTTCACATCATTCTCTTAACATATTCACATTAGAGATCATTTGTTTCATTGATTAGGAATTGTGCATCTTGGTATTGTTTCTACGACATTAAATCCTCCTTTCACATAAAGTAAGCATGGTTCAATATGTTTGTTTGTGTGTGTTTGGATGTATATGATTTATTAAATCAACGGAATATTACTCTCTTAACATATTCCATTCCATTGACAAGAAAAACAAATCACAATAGCTAATTTAAAATTATCATTATATAAGGACAAGCAAATGTTTGTTTTTAATAGAATGTTTATATTATATTGATGTGATAGCATATTTTATCACTATCGTACTGATAAAGATGGGAGTTTCGATGTCATCTATTGTGGACCTTTTTTAATTTATCGATTTTATCTATGTGATATTTATAAGTATTGCAATTTTTAGGACCAGTGTTTCTTTACACTGAGAATTTGTTCTACATTAATACTCTCCTTCATGAATATAGTTAAATATCAATGTATAGAACTTAATATACCATGTTAGGCTAGTTAAATATCAATATATAGAACTTAATATACCATGTTAGGCTTCACTGTTTCAATGTAACATTATGACTACAAAGTAATGCATGCCTTCTAATTATAACCAATTAGATCATAATAAATTTGACAAGTTCAAAAGATTTATTGACTAAGAAATATCAAAACAAACTACCCTAAACTTGCATAGTAAAGAATTTTCATTAAACAATTTGTATGAAAATTATTGCACTCCGATATTATTGAAAGTATGTGCTTGCTCCAAATTCCTGACCATCATCAACTTTCATCATGCCAACGCGTTCATGTATACATAGTTTTTTTTGGTATGTAAACACTTTTATTTATAATTTTAACAAAATGTTTCATTTCATTAATAATATAAATAATAAATATACATACTAGACATTTTATAAAAATACTAACACTATATATAAATGTTCAAAGAATTTATGACACTCATTTCATCTCAACAACTTCAACCAAGTACTAGTGACATACATACTAGACATTTTATAAAAATACTAACACTATATATAAATGTTCAAAGAATTTATGACACTCATTTCATCTCAACAACTTCAACCAAGTACTAGTGACCCTTGGGATGGAATGAAATAGTATTAAAACATAAGATCAAAACTCCCATTAACTAATTACACAATAACATATTTACTAATTACACAATAACATTAAAAGTAATACATTTTCCATATAATGTACTTAAATAATATCGATATAACTTCAAAATCCAACAACATGAAACCCCACTTCCCATTAACTAATTACACAACAACATATTAATTAATTACACAATAACATTAAAATTACACAACAACATATTAATTAATTACACAATAACATTAAAAGTAATACACTTTCCTTATAATGTACTTAAATAATATTAATATAACTCCAAAATCCAACAACATGAAACCCCACTTCAAGTAGGGGTCATCTTAAAAGTATGCACATGTGAATTTGATAGAAATGGGTAAATTTTCACTTTGATAGAAATGGGTAATTTTCACTTTGATAGAAATGGGTAATTTTCACTTTGGTAATTTTCACATGTGAATTTGATAGAAATGGTAATTTTCACTTTGATAATACAAATCCGACAACTTAGATAAGATCAAGGGTATGCGCTGATAAGACCCACTAGGTGAGTTTTTCATATTAAAGATAAAACATAAGGGTTATGGATAAATATAAAACATGTTGAGGATTATGATTATATAATGTCACTTCTAGAAATGTTATTGCATAGCTAAAGTTGTGGCCTCCTTTGATTTTTTTTTAAAGCCATCTTATAAAGTTTGAAACTATTAACTACTCCAACTTTATAAGATGATTTAAAATTATGGAGAAAGGACTATTACCAAATTTAAATCATATTTTTTTTTGTTATCAATACCATTTTTATTATAAAAATGGTATTTTTTAGATTGTGAGGACTTTATAAGATGATTTAAAATTATGGAGAAAGGACTATTACCAAATTTAAATCATATTTTTTTTTGTTATCAATACCATTTTTATTATAAAAATGGTATTTTTTAGATTGTGAGGAGAAGTGGTTGTATGAAATATTTTTTTTAGTGTAAGGTCATAGAATTTATATATAAATATATGTTAATATAAAATAATAAAAATGGTATTTTTTTTTTATATTGTAAGGAAAAGTGGTTGTATAAAATATGTGTTTTTAGTATAAAGTAATAAAATTTATGTATAAATATATATTAATATAAAAATGGTATTTTTTTAATATTGTGAGGAGAAGTGGTTGTATAAAATATATTTATAGTGTAAGATCATAGAATTCATGTATAAATATATGTATGAATATATTAAGATCATAGAATTCATGTATAAATATATGTATGAATATCTGCTTTTTATCTTAAAATAATATCAAAGAAAACTTGGCTTAAAAATTAATATTATAATTATAAAAATAAATATTAGTTAGATTATTATAATTTAATATTGAAGAAAACTATGTAATGTTTTTTTTGGGCTCATCCTTGATCCTTGTTCCACAGACCATGTGAGACGAGCAACAATTATTTTCTTATATTTAGTTCAACATTATCTTATTCTCCTCGAATTAGTTAGTAAAGTTTTTTTGTGTTTTTTTATTCATCTCAAGGTTTTGACAAAGTTTTCCTTATATGCGATCCAAGGGTATAATAATTCTCCTACCATTCCCTTTCTATAAATTTATTATGTATTTGTTTTTAGGGATATTGTTTCTTTCATTTTTCAACTTCATGATTAACTAATCAATATTGAATAAGTTGAAATACTCTTAACTAAATTAATAACTTAAAAATCGACTATAATTGGTATCTTTTTTAATTAATTTGTTGTGTTTTTAATATACCAATTGGTTCACCAAATCTTTGGTCTTCTAGCTTTAATAAATTCTTAAACTTGGTCAGGTCAAGGTTTCCCATTCAAACCCAAGTTTCTTTTGAGATAATGTTTAATTGAGATCTAAATTCAACCACAATGATTATAATCCAAAGTCGACTAGTGGATTGTAATCATTGTGGGATCTTTCTTGTTGAGTCAATTAGCACAAATTTTTGCATATTCTCCATTCTTCTTTGCATTCCTTAAGGATATTCAATAGTTCTAACAGTATGGAGGAAAACTCTTCTTCTTTTAAATGATTAAGGAATTCATCGAGGACTACATCCTTCATACCTTCTTAGTATCTTCTTTGTTAGTGTTCATGTCGATTTTCTTCCTCTGTTATATCGTTGAATAGATTGACAACTTCTCTCATGATTTTCCTTTCTTTTTAGGGATCTAGATACCAATCGTCATTTCTTATAGGATTAGTCTAAGGTGTTTAGTTCAATGGCATATTGATTTCTTTCTTTTCTCATAATCTAGTAATAACATTTAGGTTTTTGGAGTTCAATGACTCATGTTTTGGAACACTCTATGGGAGGTTAATTGTTCTCGTGTTCCCTATATTTTTTAGCATGATGGGGCATTCTTCTAGCGAATTATCTCATATTCCACATATAGTACAATATTTAAGATCAATATTGTCTTTCAATGGGTAGTCTAGACTAATGTGGTCTTCCTTGTAGCAAACAAACTAGTATTTCTTTACGGATCCTCCTTGACCCCATCCTCCTCAGTTTCCATATCAACCATGGTAGCCTCCTCAATATCCACATTGACCTTAGAAACCTCCATCGCCTCCTCTACCCAGTTGGCCTTGATTTTTCTTTGTCTCCTACATATGATAGACTATTTGATAATTAGGTTTATTTTGACCATTTTTTTGGCACTCTATTTTGTTGAGTGTTGGTTCTTCACATATGGAACACCATTTAGGTTTGGAATTTTTCAATTTATGTGGGAATTCTTCATGGTATGGTTTGTTATGATTTAATAGATTACACAAATAATATTTGACCTAGACTAATTAGAGATCTAACTCTCTATCATTTTCTTCCCGATGTTTGTAGTAATATTTTGTATGCCCTTCATTCATACAAAAAGTGCACCACAACTCACTTCTTCTCGAGGAAATATCTCACAACGAATTTTGCATCATTTCAATATTTTCTTCAACTTTTTTATCCAATGAATGTGTAGTCTAGTCGTTGCCAGATTTCATCTATTAGGATTATTTTAAGGCATCTTCATAGGCATATATCTAATGCATTCATAGTGGTGACATAAATCTTTGGATTAATCTAGAAATAAACCATTGCACCAGTAATTCTTTGCCAATAGTGTATGGGATATGGCTTAGAAAATCCTTGAATCATAAATTGTCATATTCTCGTACCAACTCACTTGAATTTTTTTTAATTTCTTTGAGTTTTTGTGCTGCCATATTCTAGCTATCATAGATATTAAAAAATGATAGGGAATTTCTCTTAATTTCTATATTTTTCTTGTTTGATTCTCAATGAAGTTCTTGTTTGATTGTTAGTGAAGTTCATGAACGCATTTATGGATGTTTTTCTTAATTCCCTATCAAATTACACCATTCATTTTGATTTTTCGGTTACATCCATGGCATATTAAAACATTCCATAGATAAACAAATATTTTCTTGACTCTTAATCTATTTTGTATAGAGAGAGGTGGTGGTGTGTCATTTTTGTGGTTGTAAATGGTTTTGATGGTGGAGGTGGAGGCATTGGTGGTCTCAATTGTTTTAAATTTTCACCTGGCTTCTTTGATTGATTGTTAATATCTTCTTTGAATGGTGTCTCATCAATTTCTTATTTGGTTTCCTCTGTCTTTCAAGCTTGGTCTTTATACTCTACCAAAATAGATATTTATGGTTGCATCTCTTTCTCGCAACCTTCAGTTGATAGTGTTTATATTTATTAGTAATTAAATCCAATAGGGAGGGTGCTCCCATGAGATCCCTAATTTGAATAAGCAAGTTGTTTTTTCCTTCTTTAGGTACAACATTTATCCATATTTTTTTCATGTATATCCACATTCTATTAGTGACTCTTCTTTATTCATCTAGTTAACTTCACATTGAAGCGCGACTAGGTTCTACATGCAAGCTATGTCTGAGGATTTGTTTGATACTGGGACTTGAATATTTTGGATATGATTCTCTAAGTGCCATTGGACCAGAATCGTTAACTTCCATACTTTCAATGTTTTCTAATAGTCATAGGGCTCTAAATCCTACCTCTACCAATTGCAAATCCTCATCCAACTCAAGACTACATTGGGTTGCTTCCAATTCTGAATTTGTTCAATCCTCATCCAAATCAAATAGGTTCAACTCTCTAGTGACTCATTATTCCCAAGGACCTCATTATTTTCTAGTTTGGTGAGGGTTGATGGCGTCACATATTTTAGATCTTATTTTTTCCCTTTTTTCCCTTTCAATTCTTAGTAGATCAACCATAGGTTTGTATTGCTACATTATTCATGCAATTTTTTTCTTTATTTATTCCTCCAATGTATGTTCTCTTTTTATTTCAATCAAGGTTTTCTTCCTCCCTTTCTTTGGAATGATTTTGGAATCTTCTAATCATGTTGTCCAATGTGAGTGGACTAGGGTTTTTCTTCTTCTCGAGGAATCTCATGAGCTCTACCCCCCCATTCCCAACAATAAATTTACTCTTGGTTGGTGAGGGTGATCCTTGTAGTCATGTTCATTTTCTTAGGAAACATTCCCACTCCTCTTGTTACTTATTCTAATTAGAATTGATTGGTGTACTCAAAGGAGGTTGTGCTTTGACAATGTGGTTGATACCTATGTCGATGAATAATTTATGTAAAAGGTTGGCACTATACATAGTAAATATCATGTAGGTCAACATAAAATATTATCTTTAATGTACCTAAAGTATATTATCCATATGTAAGAATGTATAAATCATTTTGTACTAAGTAGTCATACAAATCATTAATATGTATTTATTATATTGTAAATAATTACAATCATACAGTTTCCCAAAGGACATGAATTATCATTCCCTATGTGTATTTATATGCATATCATTGTAACTCATCACATATCAATGAATAATAAATAATAGTTATTTATCCCTTGTGGAATATATGGATGAATCTTTGTTATTATATATGCTCAGTGAAGTGACCAATAGGTTTGCTTCATGTGGTAGAAGAAGAAGAGGGGGAAAGAGGAAAAAAAAAGTTCTACAAATAATTTCCAAGCTTGTGGCCTAGATAGAAAAAAATAAAAAATAAAAAGAATAAGTTTTGCAAATAATTCCAAGCTTTTGGCCCAGATAAAATAAAAAAGAAAAAGAAAAAATATTCAAGTATTTGTAAAGTGCACATGAAGAAGTATAAGTCAAACAAGATTCCATAGTTTTCAATAAGTAAATTTGATTTCCATGTGCATGTTAAGAAAACATAATTAAAAAGGAAAGTTTCCAAGATTTTTAAAAGTGCACGTAAAGAAGTATCGGGTCAAACAAAGATTCCATAGTTAGCATGAGTAAAGTTAATTGCCATGTATATGGTAAGAAAATGTAACTAAAAAGGGAAGTTTCCAAATGTTTGAAAGTACATGTGAAGAAGTATCAAGTTAAAAGAATGTTATACAACATATTAGGATTGTGAAAAAAGAAAGATTAAATTTTTACATGGAGGAATTTTTGCATGGAGTAAAATAAAATTTATTACATGAATAATGTGAAATTATTGGTAATGTTAATAACATGGAAGGGTAAAAGAGAAGTGAATAACGTGAATATATTGGAAAAAGGTGAAATATTAAAGTTCATAAGAGATTTTCTTGTTAAAGTAACTAAAGGGTGAAAGTATATACATTCTTAAGATATATTCTTAAGAAGGTCAAATATTGTTGCCAAATATATATTCCAAAGTTCAATTACAAATAGTATTATAAAAATAATCCCTAAGTTATAAAGTGACTAAGAGTAAGTGAAATACTACGGAATTTTGACAAAAATAAAATGCATTCTAATAATCAAGAAAAATGAAGATTTCATAAATCCTTAAAAAAACATGTTTTGTTCTACTTAGAATCAAAACGACACCTGCAATAAAGATATTACTATTTATATTGTCCCTGTTGAACAAAATAATTGTGTTAGTATGGATTTCGCTAATTAGTTAGTGATTCCTGAGTCAAATACAATTGAAAATCTAGAGTTTTGGGACAAGAAACAATATGGCATAACCAATTTACAACTGAATATTCAATATTATACTTGTGTATCGCAATTCATTGTTAAATCTTTGTGGAGCGATGATGGTGACATAATTTTGGGTTCACCTTGGATGGAAACACTGGGGACTTTCATCTTAAACAAGAAGAAGAAGTCTTTTATGTTCTCCTATATGAATAAGAAGATAACATTACATGATGTTACATTGGAGTGATATTCAGTAATATTCGAAGACCTTAAAGATATCTCAAAGGTGATCCTTCAAGATAATAAAAATCCAATGAAAAAAATACAAAAAGGATTTGACAAAGTTATCATAGATAAAGACGAAGAAATTTCTCGTTTGAGAAATCATAATAAAACTCTATTGACATAAATGAAGAAGTTGAAGAATGAGAAGAAGGCGCAAAAAAAATCCCAAAACATGGATAAGGGTGCTAGCACTAATGCAATCAACATGGAAAAACATAATGTTGTTATCAATGAAGTTGTATCAATGGAATATTTTCCAAGAGTTGAAATGAAAGATAAAAAAACCTCAATATAAGGGAAGAAGGACTTCAAAATGGAATTGATGCATAAAATTGAAGATGAATTCATTGAATCTAAATAAAAAATTTCCAAGTTATAGGACTTGATAATGATAAATTAGAAGAAGAGATTAAGAACAAGGCTGACTAATGGTGTAAGATGCAATCTCGTAATGATTCACTCATTAAGGAGGTTAAGAACTTAAAGTTGGAAAATTATGAGTCAAGAGAAAAATTGAAAAAGAAATGTGAAGAAATAAAAAGGTTACGTACGTATAATCAGGAACTTATTAATGATGTTAAGAAAGGGAAAAGGCATTTACAGGAGTTTGAATCAACAAATGGGGATGATGATATTACTAAAAAAATTGAAGAGGATACTATTAAAAAAATTGAGGCGAAATTTGCGAGAGGGTTGAACAATCCTTAAATACTTATGATGTTAAATCATAAATGAAATCTAGAATTGAGGAATGTTGTAAGAAATTGATAGATGGGGTCATTTGCAACTTCAAAACGAGAGATTCAAGAAGGTCGTCAAAAGATGCTTGAAAAAGTTGAACTCCAATTGGAGAATATACATGTCAAATATAATAGTATTATCTCCAAGGCTAAAGTAAACAAAGACCAAGAAAAGAGGATGGAGAATGTCATTGTCTCTAGAAAGACAATCTCTGTTTTAAGCGCACGATATCCCGTTGGAAATTTATATCCGAGGCCTACACATTTTTCCTTCAGAATGTGACTACGTCTACAGTTTGACTATGGGGAGCCCTAAAAACGTTGTTTAGGGCCTCAAAACGGCCCTGGAAGTCAGGGACCCAAAAACTAGGAAAAAACTACCAAACTAGAAAACTGCCAAAATGAGTCAATTGGAATAGGTGGGAGGCCACCGACATCCATCTGTATCAATCCTCCCCCCTTAGGAAGCAATGGTCTCCATTTTGTTGAGTGCCCCCATGAGATGAGGAAATTTCTGCTGAATTTGGCTTTGAGTGAGCCACTTGCCTTGGTGCAAGAGATACCCTACTTTGACAACTCGATAAAGCTAGATCCTTTGCTAGCGAGTGACCTTGACCTGTTTTTCCAAAATATTATCACTGGATTCTTGTTGTATACAGTCGGGGTTAGGCTATGTTGGTTTCATATGTTCTGTTATCTCTGGGGTGTCCAATAATGGTGGGAAATAAGGTCGAAGGAGATCCACGTTGAACACTGGGTGCAGTCCAAGGAAAGGAGGAATGTTGAGCTCAAAATCATTATCACCCACAGCCTTGGTGATGGTGTATGACTCATAACGGAGTGGTGAAGCTTCTGATGGGGTCCTGTAAGGCGTTATTTATGCAAATGCAACCAAAATTTTTCACCCACCTGAAACTTATGTGGAACCCGATGTTGATCATGGTGCTACTTGTACTTGTCATTGGACTTTTGTAGGATATCCTGAACCTGTTGGCGGATGTGTTGGATCCTCTCAATGAATCGGGTGTCTTTGTCAGATTCAGTTGGAGCAGGAGATGAGTCAGTCAAGGTGACCGCAAGGGGTAGTGCAACATTTATGGGACCCAATAGTTGGGATCCCAACCCCACCTAAAAGGGGTTGTGGCTGGTTGAGCTATGCAAAGCTCAGTTTTAGCTATGCTAGACATAGGGAAGACTCTCATCCCATGTACGCTTGGAATTATACATGCACAGGATATGCACGATCATTCGATTTACAACCTCAGTTTGGCCATCTATCTGGGGGTGGAAGGTCGTGGATTTGGTGAGCTTGGTGTCCAGCAGTGACCAGAGGCTCGACCAGAATGTGTTGAGAAATCAATTGCCCCGATATGAGACAATGGTTTGTGGGATTCAAAAATGTACCTAGACTCGTTCAAAGAAGAGATTGGTAGTGGCCTCTATTGTGATTCTCTTCTTGCAGGCGTCCATAATCGCCATCTTAGAAAAGCAATCAAAGACCACAAAAACAAAGTCATTTCCCCGCTTGGCGGACAGAAGGACCAACATGTAGTCCATTGATATGGATTCTCATGGCCTGGCAGGACTAGGTAGAGGGGTGTACAGGCCTTGTTTCTTAGTGTTCGATTTGGAAATAGCACAAGTAGTGCAGGACCTAATATACTTGTTGACCTCCTGTCAAATTTTTGGCCAGTAGAAATTTTTCTGCAGCATTGCCACTGTCTTTTCAATGCCAAAGTGTCTTGCCACCTGACTGTAGTGGGATTCCCAAATCATCTTCACTCACTCACTTGATGGAATGTGTTAACACATATCCTCGTTCTTCCACCTCAACTCCTGCATGTTGACGCCCACGTATTCTCAGTCATAATTTTGTCACCACAACCTCCTGCCTGGTCGTCGTCTAGTCAACTTTCATGCCGTTTGTGCCAGATCCTCATCAGCATCCAACACAGATCCATATGGTCAAGAGTAGGGTAAGGTCATCACATTTACAGGTCTCGAGTTGACTCAGGCCTATTCGGACCCTGAGAAAGACAGTTATTGAAGTTGGGGAGCGGTGGTTAAACATCATTTCCCCCATAAATGGAAATCTCAAAAGGACTGTCAACAAGTCATCTCGTCTGCAGGTCCCTCACGAAACCCAAAAATCAGAAGGAATTGTCTAATTTAGAGGGACGTGTGGCACCAGATCCAAGGATTCGCGGTTTTGCAAATCAGAGGTTTTAGCATGGAGTCATTAGG
>ML813688.1:368692-389229 GCA_009831015.1 Picea engelmannii
ATCTCGAAAAACCTTCATTTGGACCCTCAAAATGGCCCCAGAAGTTAAAACCTGCTAAAAATAGTAAATTGCCAAAATGGCCAGAAAATTGTTTTGAGCCATTTGGAAAAGGTGGGTGGCCACCGATATCCACCTGGATCACTTGGAAAGGCGATCAACAACCACTATGATGATGGATTTATTTCCCGATTTGGGTAAGCCAGTAATAAAATCCATAGAGATATCCTTCCAAATAGCAGGTGGAATCGGGAGCAGTTGTAGTGTGCCCGACGATTTGACTGTTTCTCCCTTGTTGTATTGACACACGTCACATTCAGCTAAAAAATTACGAATTTCCTGTTTCATACCATCCCAGAAAAAGGAACGTTTGACCCTGTCATAGGTTTTGGTGAACCCGGAGTGCCCTGTTGTGGGTGTAGCATGAAGCTCATACAGTACCGTGGATTTAATCTTTGATTGTTTACTTAAATACAAATGACCTTTGCATCGAAGTTCCTCATGGAGCCAAGAGTACCCTGGGGAAGTTGGAGCATTGGACTGCAATTGTTGGATCAACTGCGAACTTTTGGGATCTTGTAGCCATTCCTGGCGAACGGCTTGGAGCTAATCTGGTACAATGAATGAAAGAGAAAAAAGGGATCCTTCATCTTCACATTTTCGGGAAAGTGCATCTACAACCACATTGTCTTTGCCTTTCTTATAAATGATCTCATAATCATATCCAAAGAGTTTAATCACCCATTTTTGTTGGTCTAGGGAGGAAATGCGTTGTTCCAGAAAATACTTGAGGCTTTGATGGTCTGTCTTAATTTGGAACCGTTGCCCCAATAGATAAGGACGCCACAAATCCACGGCATGCAGACTAGACAACATTTCCTTTTCATAGATGGATTTGCCCAGATTTCTTTCAGATATTTTCTTGCTGGTAAATTCCAAAGGTTGACCCTCTTGCATAAGGACAGCACCAATTCCTTTCTCTGAGGCATCACATTCCAACACAAAGGTCTTTATGAAATTGGGAAGGGCAAGGATTAGAGTGGTGCACATGGCCATCTTCAAGGTTTGAAAATCTTGAGCAGCGGCTGGAGTCCAAGTGAAAGAGTTCTTTTTTAGGAGAGCAGTGAGAGGTGTTGCAATCTTCCCATAATTCTTAACAAACTTGCAATAATACCCTATTAAGCCTAGAAATCATTGAGAGGCTATGGTGGAAGTTTGCTTTCACCTATCGCTTTGTAAAAATCAATTAGCTTATGTTTTTGTACACAAATAAGCTCTATCATGAGAAGGTGTGTTTTCTTTATGTCTGTAAGCAGAATAGTGTGTGGGTCAGCCTAGATTCCTCAGCAAGATATTTTTGAGCATGACTCCATAGCCCAATACTAAGGCATTGAAACTGCAAAAAGAGTTCTTAGAGCCTCGCAAGGAGGAATATATCCCCCATGGAGCCTAATGTTAACACATATCCTCGTTCTTCCACCTTAGCTCCTGCATGTTGACACCCGCATATTCTAAGTCGTTGTCCAATCATCTTTAATGTCGTTTGCATCAGATCCTCATCATCATCCAACGCAGATCCAAATGACCAAGAGTAGGGTAAGGTCGTCACGTTTCCAGGTGCCAAGTTGACTCAAGCCTATCCGGACCCTGAGAAAGACAGTTAATGAATTTGGGGAGTGATGGTTGAACATAGTTTCCCCCATAAATGGAAAGAACAAAAGGGTTGTTAACAATTCAACTCGTCTGCAGATCCCTCCTGGAACCCAAAAATCAGTAGGAACCGTCTGATTTAGAGGGACGCGTCGAACCAGATCCAAAGATTCGCGGTTTCTCAAATCGATTTTTTTAGCATGGAGTCATTAGGATATTGTGGCATGGTCGATGGTTGAGCTAAGCTCCCACATTGTAAATCTTTGATAAAAGCTCTGGTTATTTGTTATGTAATAGGATTTGAGATTTCTTGTTTAATATAAGTCGGCTTCTTTCCATCTCTCTGTAAAATCTGTGTTAGAACACTTGGGAATGGAGGATCCATTTGAAGGTCATATGCTTTTGTTATGAAGGTTTGATTTCAACAGTATTGTGACCAGTTTTAATCGGTTCATTTTGTTATCTTTTTCCCTCTCACACTAAAGAGCTTGGGCATGGATGATCCAGTCGAGTTGTTGTAGCTGCATCGTGATGTATGTTTGATCATTGTGATGTTATGACTGTGTTGCTTAAATATACTTCAGCTTCTAAAACTTTGAATCCAATAGGATCTTTTGTTTGAGTTTTTCCTCCTTAGGTTGTTGGAAGACCTGATGTCCATAGAAAACCTATACATTCTCCTCACCAAGTCTTCCTTCTATTCACCTTTAATTCAACTTGCTGACTGAATTTGATCAAGACCTCACTTGCCTATGCATACCAGTCTAGTTTTCTATGTTAAATAGATATCATCTTGAGTTTTCACCCATTTGACCTCTTTAAAATTATTTTTGACATACAGACTGATGGGTACTAGGATTACTCTCTTTGCAATCAAAGATTGACTTCTAGTGCTAACAGAATGAAAATATGTCCCAGACGGCACAATAGCCCATCCTGAAGATGGAAATTAGTGACAAATGTGTTTGCACCCAACATTTGATAGGTGGTCGCGAAGTCTAGGTCTGTCTCATAGAGTTGGGGCCATCGAGAGGTCTCATGGCCACAAGAGTATAGCACCGTGGTGAGTGTCGCGACTGGCGGTCTGTTGAGGAAATCAGTGACATGGTTAGTGCTTCCTATTTTATACTTGATGTTGAGGTGGAATTGTTGCAAGTGTGTGGACCACTTCTGATGATGGTCATTCTGCAATTTGATTTGTGTCTATATGAACTCCAGTGGCTTATGATCAATGTGGATGAATTTCTCCTTCCCAAGAATGTAATGTCTCCACTTCCTGCAGGATTGCACAATGGAGTACATTTCCTTTTTGTAAGTAGGGTACTTAAAGAAAGCATGTGATAGTGTCTCACTATGATAGGCCACGGGTTGGTCGTGTTGAGTGAGAGCGGCGCCCACTGAAGAATTTGTATCGATCTCAAAGGGTTGTTCCAGGTCTAGTAGTGAAAATATTGGGACTGAGCACAAGTGTTGTTTCAAATCATTGAACTCTTGTTGGTGGGACCAGCCCCACACAAATTTATCCTTACCACCACCCCTAGTTACTTGGTTGAGGGCCCATGCAATATGGGAGAATCCCAACATGAACCTTCAGTAGAAATTGGAAAGGCCCAAGAAGCTCTGAAGCTCAATGAGTGTGGTGGGGGTTGGCCAGTCACGGATGACTTGGATCTTGGCTGGATCCACATGTACACCATGTTGATCATCGATGTAGCCCAGGTAATGGACCCTATCCATGCCAAAAGAGCATTTTTACAAGTTGGCGTATAGCTTGTGTTGTCGCAGGGTGTGCAGAACCTGCTGAATATGTTGTAAGTTTTCTACCCAAGTCTTGTTGTAAATGAGAATGTCATATAGATACACCACTACAAAATTATTGGTGAATGGTCATGGGATATTGTCCATCATCCTCATGAAAGTGGCTCGATCGTTTGTCAAACTAAAGGGCATGACCAACCATTCAAAAATACTTTCCTTTGACTTGAAGGTGATCTTCCATACATCTGTTTGTTCTATCGGGACCTGGTGGTAGCTAGACTTCAGATCAATCTTACTGAAGTATTTGGCCCCTGTGAGTTGATCAAGGAGGTCATCGATTCGGGGAATCGGGTACTAGTTTCTGACTGTGATTTTATTTAGAGCCCGGTAATCAATGCAGAGTCGCCATGTTCCATCTTTCTTTTGTACCAACATGATTGGGCTCCCGCAAGGTGATGAGATGGGTTGGATGTGCCCCTTGTGGAGCAGTTCTTGGATCTGTCACTTGATCTCCTCATTATCTAACAAAGAGCGGCGGTAGATTGGCCCAATGGGGAGGTACCCCGATAGGTGAGGAGAAGATATCTGAGTATTCTTCCATGACCTTATCCACTTGCTTCTGCTATGTGGAGAGGTCATTCGCGGAGACCCTGGATGTGGCTACGATCTTTCGCTCATTTTGAGAGAGAATCATGAAGAAGAAAAACTTCCCCGTCTAAGAGATGACCTTCCTACATTGTTTGGCAGTGATCAAGGAAATAGCACTAGGTGGGACTGCCTCGAGTATCCTGTACAATTTCTTGTTCAAAGTAATAATAACACTGTGAGACCTAGACTCATATACAGCATGGGGTTTCCATAAATATGGTTGGCCCAAAAGAACATTACAAACTTCGAAAGGGGAAACATCACATAATACCTCATATTTGAAGGGCTTGATGTTGTATGTCATGCGACATTGTTGGTTGACACGGATGTCGCTTCCTTGTTGGATCCATCCGATGGTGTAGGGTTGTGGATGCGGCATTTTCGACAGGGCGAGCCACTTGAAAACCTCTGTTGAGATGAGGTTCTTCTAGCTACCGCTATCAACGATGAAGTGCAGCGAGGTACCTTTCACCCACATCTATGACTAAAAAAGGTGCTCGCCTTCCTCTGGCTCGTCTGGTTCATTTGGTTGGATCTTGGTGGTAGCAATGGTAGCACTAAGTTTTGCATCGATGATTTGTCTCCCTCTTTCTAGTTCTGACTCAGAGTTGGAACCTGCATCTGATTCATAGGCTTTCACCTCAGCCACCAGCGACTTCTTTGAGCGGCAATCAATAATGTTATGTCAAGGGCTCTTATGGAAGTCACACCACTTCCCGGTATCTTTCTTTGTATTTTCGGTGTCCTTCTTTATTGGCAGCCTGGCCTAGTTGTTCCGAGGCAGTTCATATTTGCTATGTCCTTTGTCCTGCAGTTTGGGTCCGCCCTTTCCTAGATTTGTTGTGAGGGGTTCCCAGGACCAAATGGTCGTGTCTTTTGTTTGAGATTATGCTCGATTTTGACGGCATATCGGTAGGCCGCACCCAAGGATGAGACATCCAGAAACTCCATTTCGGCCTGGATGTGTCTATGCAAACCATCGCGATACTTGATAACAATATGTCACTGAGAATATTTGATACCCATCTTGGTGCGCAAGGTATGGAAGATATTTGTGAACTTGGGCACTGCTTGGTCTCTTTCCTGCCGCAGTGTAGTCCAATTTGTGTACAAGTCATCATAACTTCCAACAGGTTAGTATTGTTCCTTAATAGCATCCCTGAAGGATTTCCAAGTGACTGCAACCGTAAATAATGAGGGTTCCTTTGATTCCTTCTGCTCACAGAAAGTCTACCACCAATACTTTATATGGGGAACATCTTTGAGGAGCGCAAAAGTAATCTTTTCTTTATTTGAGAAGTTATGGATAGATAAATACCCTTCTAGAAGATTCAACCATTTGTCTACAGCATCTGTGTCTATATGACCTTCAAATATAGGAATGTTGAAGTTTATTTGTACCTTGAAGGGGGCGGCGCCTCCGTTTGAGGAAGATTTGTAGTCTGTTGGTAGTCGTTGAAGGATTTGTGCAAAACTATCCATCATCTCATTCCTCTGTTGCATGACGGCTTCCTCGAGCAACATTTTGAATGGATCTCATGTCTCTTTGTCTTTCTTTTCTCCCACCAAGAGAGGTCGCTTGGGTGTGCAAGATATTTTTTCCTCAAGAGAAACAAGCTCGAGACCCAATTTCTTGTACCATGACCTCGTTGGGGACATGAATTAAGAACGACAAGGAGAAAACCGCTCGGATACCACTGATCCTTATTTTCAGAACAAAATGAATGTCAAAATATGCTTAACATAGAATAACAAATATACAGTAAAATTGGTTTCTATTCAATAAGGAAATAACTTGAAACTGTAAAATGCAGCGGAAAACAAGCTTGCTAGAATGGTGGCAGCTTATCTTTGAGAAGAGATGTGACAGTTATGCTCATTTGCAAGAAGACGATTACAATGAGGCTCTAAAGGCCTTTTTACAATAAACAGGAATGTCAAAAACCCTAGACATCGAAAAACCTAACCCTAGGAGATGAAGCGCCAAAATTCATGTGGGCCCCGTTTGGGTAAGTTAGTACATCAACTTCTCGGGGTCGTAACTTTTTCATACGATCTCCATTTTAGGTGCACGCTAGCCTGTTGGAAAGGTCTATCCGAGGAATACACATGTTGTCATTAGACTTTGACTCTATTAACATTCTAACTGTGGCGAGCCCTAAAAACGTTGTTTAGGGCCTCAAAATGGCCCCGAAAGTCAGGGACCCAAAAACTTGGAAAAAACTGCCAAACTGGAAAACTGCCAAAATGAGCTAGTTGGAATTGGTGGGAGGCCACTGACATCCATCTGAATCATCTATGCACCAATATTGTTCAAGTATTCGAACGTCATATCACCTTGTGTCCTCAGCCTTATATAATCGATGACAAATACAAAAGATTATGCAGTCAATCAAAAAACCTTTTTCCTTCACTATGCTTTGAGGGAAAAGCATTTTTAGGGGGGGAGACTTGTAATAAACCTAAATTATGTTACCCATATGTAATAATGTATAAATCATTTTGTATTAAATAGTCATATAAATCATTATTATATATTTATTATATTGTAAATAATAATAGTCATACATTTTCCCAAAGGACATTATTTAACATTCCTTAGATGTATTTATATTCACATCATTGTAACTCATGACATATCAATGAATAATAAATAATTATTATTTTTCCCTTGTGGAATATATGGATTCATCCTTGTTATTATGGATTCTTAGGTGAAGTGGCCAATATATTTGCTTCATTGTCTTTACATTTTCCAATGATGTGTGTTCTTTGATTTCTTGCTCTTCAAAAAATATTTAGTGTTTTACTCAACCCATTCATAAAGGCTGGTTCGACCACCGTTGATTAGCTTTGACAACAATTCTTTATATTTTGTTTAGTTATTCACATGTATCCCTATCAACAAATTTCTTTATCTCCTCGGGGATTGCTTCTAGAAATTTTAGTGGATTTCCATGAAAAACTACACCCTAAGTCCTATGCAATTGTTAGTTGATTTCTCCTAACGTATGTTTTCAAGTAATTCTCTAATTTCCTTTGCCACCACTCATAGATCCCCTCAACATTTACCATTTATGCTTTACCATGACTAATATACAGTCTCAAATCATGTACTACTAGCAACAAAACTGATGTTGTAATTTAATTAGGAATTACACAATAAGTAGTTACCAGTAGTGCAATCATACACCCATAATATATAAGGCTCAAGCATGCATATATAGAAGGAGGAATAGAAAAAAAGTAGTGGTGAAACTAACAACAAGTATTCTTTTATTATATGATTGATAACAATCACTTTGTATCACATATTCATGTCTATTTATACATTACAATCAATAGAAGGTAGTTGCAACTTCCATAACTACCTTGATTGATTGATCTGACCCAGTGATCAACCGACCTAATTATCTAAACGACTAATGTTCATAGTCAACTTACTCTTTCCATTTGGTTGATTCTTTGGCCTAGTCAATTAATTAACTAGGCCCCTCCAATAATGAGATACATAAAATTTGTATTAATTATTGATCCACATCATTCTCATATGCAAATTTTTCCAACTCACTTATGTTCCTTAACCACCTACTTAACTTTATATGTAATGACCCATCACCCAATATATGGCTATATTTGGAATTGATTTTTCAATGCCACATGTAACAATAAAACATGATAATTACACACAAGGACACAAAAGCACATCAAAAATCTTAAAATGACATAAGCACTCAACAAATCAGGCATAATCCTAAACATCTTCATGCATAAACTTCATAAAAATGAAATTCTATGTGAACTAAACTTCATAAAACAACCATAAATGAGTAAGCAAGAATGTATTTAATGCAATCAATCAAACTTCAAGCATGAATCAAAATCTAACTTTTCATCCCATCACAAAGTGAAAGGGACCAATCATTCTACTCAATCATTGAAGAATTAATAGCATACATACCTTTGACACAACATAATAGCATACCTTTGAAGAATTAAAACATGGGTTATGCTTTGTTGTAGTCCTACAAGTCCCTTATCTGCACTAGCCTTTGAGATCAAGATCAATACCTCAAATATGCACACAGCTATTATCCTCTTTATCTACACTAGCCTTTGAGATCAAGATCAATACCTCAAATATGCACACAGCTATTATCCTCTTGTAGCATGGAAAATATCGTGTACCACTTTGACTTCTTTATTTATTATATCATTAATTATTCACCCTAAAATTAATAGTTTAATAGTTTTATGTGATCGTCCAAGCTATTAGGAAATGTTTCCATTACCTCTCATAAGGAGACTCTTAAACACTAACCATGAGAATTTATAGTTTGTGCAAACATAGAGAAAGTTTCAAAATGCGTGCCAGTCAAAGGATGGCATATATGTAATAGTTCCACATGGTGATCAAGCATAAGCACAATGCCTTGAAATGTGTGGTCGAATGCTTGATTCAAGTGCCACTACAATTCTTATTGACTAATGTAATTACTCCATGCTTATCTAGGAAGCATATTACTCAAGTATAGTAGCTAATTTTAGTATCCCTAACACATTGATTGTATTACATAATTGTTTTTTCTTGTCATTCCCTTACATTAATGTGGATAAATATGTAAAGGGTTATTTTTCCTAAAACTAATTAATAATAAGTAAGGATTGTACACACCTTTTCCCATTCCTATGTGACCATGGAAATCTTTTTTAGTGGATTTTTATTTAAATAATGTATTGAAATCATCGACACAATTTGTTAGTGGGTTAATTCTCAACCCTCATTTAATAATCTCAATCCTCATTTAATAATCTCAATGTACTTTAGATCCTTTCTTTTAGATAATTTTTATTTTTTTAATTAACAAATTACATTAAATTTCTACTAAGTTAAATTATTGTTAAAAAAAATTGTTTATCATGTCATATTGATCCATCACAATGAACTTAACTTTAACTCTATAATATTAATTATAATATTAATGTAATGAAATCATTTATTTTAAAAAATCTTTTTATAAATTAAAAACAACATGCACCAACAAATTTGATTCAACCCATATTGTATTGAAAACATATAAATCAAAATTAAATAATCAGATAAACCATAAAATTTCAAATCACAATTTTATAATAATAATATGTATTAAATGTGTTCTCTTTATTCTGTCAATGTAATTAAAAACATATATCGTCAACCCACTTCTCTTTAAAGTTAAAGATATCTAAGGTTGTGCCAAAGTTGTCACAAGACTCTAATTTGAATAAAATAATTATTAAAAAAAAAACCAAGAACACTCTACAAAATAACAATGGCACTCCCATAACAAGCATTGAGGATGTAGGTCCCTACGTGGAATATGCTCGTCATGATATGAATGAGAATGCAGGTTTTTACAACTAGTTATAATGTAAGAAATTTTAAATTGTGTGGAGTTTTTATCTTTCCATGTTCTTATTCACCCTACTATAACCTAATCTTAGTGTCTATTTCCTTTCATTAAGGGTGACCTACCATTTTTCCTCTATAAAATTAACTTCAACACTCTTTTACAATTTATTGGCTTCTTATGTCTCTAATGATGGATGCATTGTCCACTCGAAATGTTGGACATTTCAAAACTCCACACATAATTTTTATCCAAAAAAAATTCTTACATTATAATTGTCATACTAAAATCAATTATTCAAAGCCCCTTACTTGAAATATATTTCAAAATTATTGTATAGTCTTAAGTTGCATTCAAAATTATGATAAATTAATAGTGAACTATCTCAACACTATATATATATAAGAAGTTTGTTCTATTAAAATGTTAGGAAAGAATTTAAAATTTGCTTATATTATTTCCCCTATCATATTAGGGTATATATGAGGGTGGAGGTAGGGGGAATAATAGAGAAAACATATAATACCCCCACACTCACCCTCATATATACCCCCACCCCCACCCTTATATATGAGGGTGGGGTATATGAGGGTGGGGGTGGGGGGAATAATATGTTTTCTATATTATTCGCCCCACCCCGACATAATATGTTTTTTCTATTATTCCCCTCACCCCCACCCTCATATACATATATGAGGGTGAGGGTGGGGGTGGGGGGAATAATATGTTTTCTCTATTATTCGCCCCACCCCGACATAATATGTTTTTTCTATTATTCCCCTCACCCCCACCCTCATATATGAGGGTGGGGTGAGGGGAATAGTAGAGAAAACATATTATATGTTTTCTCTACTATTCCCCTCACCCCCACCTTCATATATGGGGGTGGGGGTGGGGGTGGAGGTGGGGGGAATAGTAGAGAAAACATATTACATGTTTTATATGTTTTCTCTACTATTCCCATATATGAGGGTGGGGGTGAGGGGAATAGTAGAGAAAACATATTATATGTTTTCTCTATTATTCCCCCCACCTATGAGGGTGGGTGGGGGTGGAGAGAATAATATGAGGGTGGGGGTTGTGGGAATAATTGAGAAAACATATAATGTCCCGCAATCGAAACCACGATATATCTAAAGAGGTATGTGGCAGTTGGTGGTGGATTGTGGGGGTCGGAGTGGTGTGGATCCAAACCGCCCTTGGCAACTTCTGCAATCACGTGCTTATATAGGGTCCAATCCGAGACAAGCGTGTGGCAACAAACTAGGCGTTATGCCTCATCCCGGTCCCAAGGAGAAATCAATTGATGAAAGAAGGATCGGTGGCTAAAAAATTAACTACCCCCTTAAACGGAATCATGGAGGGTCTGGCCAAGGAGACAGAAAACAGTCACCCCAAAGTACCACAGAGGGAAATTTTTCTTGCAGGCCCATACTAACCTGAGTTTCCTTTTGAAAGAAGGAACATGATAGACAAGAGAAGACGCACGACACTGGAGAATCCTAGGATAGTAAGGCCAGATCATACTCCTAGTAGTGGTGGACAGATTTCATTATAAATAGATCTGATGAATGATATAATAGAAAGGGGGGCCCAAGACTGGAGGAGGTTTTGGAGAATGGAATGACTGTATATTTCAGTTTGTAAGCCGAAGGGGAATGTAGTTGTAAATTGTATGTTATTGAAGATTCGTATGAATTCTTTCATCAGATCTATATTCTAGGTTCTATGTTCTATTCTTCATCTTGTTTGAATGTATTGTTGATTTTAAGGTTTGAAATTTTCCTTTGATTGATATATTCTTGATGCAGTAGAGGATCTTTTGTAAGCTTGCCTATTTATCATTGTTTATTGTCCCAACACATCTAAATTCTCTTTGCAGAGAGGATATTTTTTTAGCAAACATTCGCCTTTATGTTAATTCTCTCATTCTTCTCTTCATCATTGTTGCGCCTCTATCGTCACCTTGGTGAGAAAATAAGAGGTGCTTGCAAGCTCAGTTGGGTCTGTTGAACAGGACAGCTGTAGAGGAAAGAGTTAGAGAAAGAAAAACAAAACTATAATTAAGAATTAAACTAATAAAAACTAAAATCATAAGCATAGGGACATAGAGATAACAAGAACAAAAAGACCCATGTCACCAATGTTTTGAGGCTGATCTATTGATGAAAACAAAGAACCAAGAAGAAAGGGGACTATGAGTCCCTTCTTCCTCCAAGGAAAGGCTCTTGGACCCTCACTAGTAGCTCTTCTTACAACAAATAAAATGAAAATGGTGATGAAAGAACTCTTTGCAAATCCACTCAATGGTGAGATGGATTGCCCAATGTAATGGTGCCAATGTGCTCTTGTCAATGATGGAGTCATTAAAACAATATAGGAAGCATAACATTACTTTGAATTCCTTGAGAAAATGAGGTGCATTCATGGCTTTTTATAGCATTGCTTTGGGATTTTGTTCAACTGCTTTGTAGTGTGAAAATAGGCCATTTAGGGCATTTTTAGGTCTTTGACCAGCCCACCATTCGGATCCAGCCCGGATTTGGAGGTCAAATCGGCTTGGGAGCTGAACCATAAGTGGTTGGGAGGCCGACCACATTCATAAATGCGTCGTTTAGCAGGTGTGCGGCTTTTTGCACTAACAGTCGTGCATCGTGCGCATATGCGCGCTTTCTACGTTCCTGTTCTGCGCATGCACACGCGTGCCCAATGTATGCAAAGCGCTCTTCAATTTTTCACTACTTTGTATAGTTTTTTCCCTTTTTTGAATGTTTTGACATTAATTCAGGGCCATGAATGACTTCATTACTATTTGACGATGCTGAGTTCTTGTAACCATGTGTGGACGAAATTTCAGTGATAACAGATGCCCCCTAATGGATGAGGTTAGGAGCATACGTATAGCCAAAATCCATCAATGTTTCTTCTACTGAGAAAGTTGTTGTAAGATAGAGCAATAGTGGGATCGTTCAGAGCGATCCGTTGGAGAAAAAAGGAACTGGTAGGACCCGATCTTCCATGAGGTGTATAAAATAGAAAATTGTGTACAAACGAGGCGGGCATGCCCCATGCTCATGTCAGGTAACTTTGAAAAAATATGATTGAAGTCTTGGTGTAGAAAACTGCAGCGCCCTCGGGGGCGGTCGTGATAGAGGCAGAAGACAATTCTGCAAATGAACATGCTCTGAATAGTAGGCATTGATCGTGGTAATAAGTAGCAGCGATGATGTGGACATTGATAGCCCTGCCAAGTTCAGACGTCTTCGGCAAAATAAAAGAACTAACTGCAATAGTCGCAAAGTAAGACCCACCGTAACATGAGAAAGTGTTGGCGTTGAATGTTACGGGGGTCAACGACAGCAGGGAGCAATGGTGTTTCTCCCTGTGTCGTCCGAGATCTCTCATTGGATGGATAATGAGAATCAAGATACTGTCTTTCTTCTGGAAAATTGTGATGATGTCGACAAAAGGGGAACGCGACTCCAAGAAGCAAAGGGCTTTGGGAAATCTACTGAGGTGAGGAAGTGGCAGAGGTACATGGACGAATTCAAGAAGTGGGAGGACTCAAGACTGCCCTTGGTTGGAGAATGTATGAGATAAAAAGTGGCCGCAACCGTGTAACGAGGTCGAGTGGCAGGGGGACGACAAGACCGGTGATAAGTTGTGCCAGAGGCGGGACAAGGTGAACAAATTTAGAGGGTAGAGGTAAGTGACCTGTGGGGTACTCTAAAGATATGGACGATGCCGGCAAGGGTAGATGATAAGTAATGCTCCAACCAAGGGTGACATGGGTTGCGTTTGGCCAAAAAGGAAGGAAGCAAGTCGCCAAAGGTGACAACAAAAAGATAAGGTAATGACTGGAAATAAAGGCATTTGTACAATAAAGAACGAATAATTTGGGGGGAAATGTACAAATACAGAAACGGGTGCCCCAGTGTGATATGGGGGGCCCATGTAGGGCAGAATTTGCTTGGAAAACTGATGAAGGGTGGGGGCTCCATTGGTGGGTTTCTGTATGAGGTAGGTGAAATGAAGGTAGGTTCGCAGAGGGGCAAACTGATTGTGGAGGAAATGGAGGGTTCATGATATTGCGGAGGTTCAGGTAAGAAAATAGAACCGTAAAGAGATAATCTGGGAGTCCGTGTGGGAAAGCTAGCAAAATGAGGAGAAGGAGTATGTGGTTGATTTGCGACATGATGAAAGACTATCGGGACTCCCACCCCTAAAGGGTGATGAAAAACAGCATGAGTGTCAAAAAGTGGCAAAAGGTGCTATGAATCGGACAACTCATGTGGGTAAGAATGCTGCCAGGTAAGAGTACCGAAGATGAAAAATGGAGGTGTGGGTACTGCAGAGCCGGGAATGGGGATCCTAGAGGCCAATATCAGAGGGTATGACTGGAAATGTAAATGCGATACAGCAGGAAAGACTACATGCCAGTGCTGAGTATATACCTGAAGGGGTTGTGTCGATGTATGATGATCCAATACCTGCACACATGAAAACCAAATACCCGAAGTGAACAATATCTGAAAAGAATCGAAGATATGAGCATGTATTGAATGATAAGCGTGAAATATGTGCACGCGTACCTGACCATGGATAAAAAAGGTGCCTCGGGGGCTCAGGATGAAAAGAGGCCCAGGAACTGTTGCATGCGCTATTGTGGCAGTCGTTTAAGACCCTGTCGACCTCGTCAATAGTCAGGCATCGACGAAGAAGGGTGTCGACGCCCCGCCGGTATAGGATGTCTCCGATGAGAAGGTAGTGGGGGGCCTGATGGCGAATACGTCGAAGATCATCCCGTGACAGGTGGTTACCAAACTTTTGAGTTCGAAGGTAGACGAGAAGGTCGTCGTACCAAGGATCATCCGAAGTAATGTAAAATAGATGTTCATCGAGAAAGTTGGTATTGACAGGGGCATTGGTGGTGTTAGAGGGGAGGGTCATGACAAGTTCGGCGAGAACGAGGGCCTTCTTACTCTTAGGTGTTGAGAACTCGAGGTCGTACTCCTGAAGGATAACAATCCATCGAGCGAATTTGCCATTAACTTGCCAACGGATGAGCAAGTACTGCATAGGGTTGGAATCTGCGACGACCTTTGTGGTGCGAAGTAGAATGTAATGGCGCGACTTCTGGACTGCGAGGACAACTGCAAGAGCAAGTTTCTCTTCGTGTTTATACTTCAAGGGTGGTCCTGAGAGGTTCTTACTAACGTAATAAATGACGTGTTCATGATTGTCATCTCCGAGTTGGACGAGGACGCCGGCTACTGATACAGTTGATGATGATACGTAGAGGATGTAGTCGTGATTATAGTCAGGTGCACTAATTAAAGGTGCATTTGAAAGCGTTGTTTTAAGATCGTCAAATGACTGTTGGGCATGGTCGTCCCAGTGAAAAGGGATGTCGTGACATAGTAAGTGAAGGAAACCGTGTGCGCGTATGGCGTAATTGGGAACAAAGAGTCTAAGAAAGTTAGCTTTGCCCTGTAGACTCTGAAGTTGTCGTAAATTCCGGGGAGGTGGAATTTCGGTGATAGATTGGACTTTGAGGGGGTCTATGGTAATACCGCTTTGGGGAACAATAAAACCGAGGAGGCGCCTTGCGGTGACACAGAACACACACTTGAGAGGATTCAAGCGGATTTTGTACTGACGACACCGTTGAAAAATGATTCGTAAATCATCCAGATGCTGGGTGTGTCTCTTGGATCGAGCTGTGAGGTTGTCCAAGTAGGCGAGGATGATATTAGCCAGATCGTGAAATATGTATGTCATTGCCCGCTGGAAGGTTGCGCCGGAATTTTTTAAGCCGAAAGGCATGACACGATATGCAAAAGTACCCCATGGGGTAATGAATGCGGTTTTATACTGATCGACTGGGTGGATTTGTATTTGGTTATAGCCAGAAAATATGTCCATAAAGGAGAGAGCCTCGTGGTCGACGCAGTCGTCGATAATTTGATCGATGAAAGGCGTTGGAAAGTTGTCTTTGGGACATGCGTTATTGAGATCGCGAAAGTCTGTGCAAACGCGGATAATGCCCTGTTTTTTGTCGACGGGTAGAGGGTTGGAAACCCATGAAGTATAAGCGATGGGGTAAATAAACCTGGCAGCGCGTAATTTGTCAATTTCGGCTTTGATAGTCACGGCTTTGGATGGGTGTAGTGGTCGTTGTTTTTGGCGAACTGGTGTGATGTTGGGCCAGGTGTCGATGCGATGTTCGACAATAGAGGGATCGAGTCCAGGAATTTCCGTGTATGACCAGGCAAAAATATCCCTATATTCCTGGAAGAGGGCTTTATATGCGTCGATTTCCTGAGGAGTGCAAGCAGCTCCAATGATGATTTCTTCGACGATGTCATTTTTAATGGAAATGTCGATTTTGATGGTGGGGGAAATGTTGGCCATATTACCTTCTTCAAAAGCATCAGGGGAAGGAATGGGATTGTTGAACCAATCGATAGGCCCTGATGGGATAAAATCCTTGGTTTCGACCGCGTAAATGGGGTTTTGGTTAGGAGGCATGGAGGCTTCCTGTGGAGAGAAGAGTGTGTGGTGATGTAACGCATCCCAGGGAGAGTCTGGGTCGTTTAGCTCTTCCAGTATTTCCTCATCGCAGTGCAAACGTCAGAAATACAAGGGGTCATGAGGAGTGATCTCGGTGACAGTGGTTGGGTGGTTGCCCCCTGGTGAAGAAACAAGGGGAACACGGTTAGGAGATGGTGCGGGTTCACTCGACATAAACCATATATTGAAGTACTGAGGGGTACCCGTGGTGGTTGGGTGGAGAGTGTCCGTAGGGGAATGAGCAGGAGAGTTGGGGGGGTTCCGGGGTAAATCCTCAGAGGCGTCATTGAAGAACCATGGAGGCGTTGGGAGTGCCTCAGGCTCGGGAGAAATGACATGAAGATCCTCGAGTGACGAGGTAATGTCAATTATCGCCTCTGCGGGTCAGTGAAGCAGGGCCAATTGACGTTGCCTGTATTCAAGGATCATAGGACACTGGTATGTAAAATGAGCTAATGAATCACAGAGAGAGAAAGGGCGTCTCATATGTTCATTGACTGAAGTGGTGACATAGCGGATGTCAGTGATATTTGTTGATGAGGACATAGCAGGACTGGGGTTGTTCTGGAAGTTCTGGTGTACGATGGCTAATGTCTGCCGAAAGCGTGGCAGTGCTGGGCAATGATGGGTATAATGGCCATACTCTGAACATATAGCACAAGCGTATTTGGTCCTCAACCCTTTACTATTGGAGGGGTGGGTGGTAGTGGTGGGACTAGCAGTAGTGGCAGGTGTTGTGGGAGTTTGATTGAGGGGGATCAAATTCCGTAATTCAGGTAGTGATGGACAATTGTTGGTTTGGTGGCCCTCTTTCTCACATAGTGCGCAAGGTGGTGGGATGCGTGGAGGAAGTGGAGCGGTGGGMTCCTTCTTCTTTCTCCTRCCCCCARCTGTARCAGGGGGRTTAGTGAGTGGGGGRGTGGTGGGGGTAAGGATGGGAATCGTCATGGGGATTCCTTCCTGTGGGGGAAGGGATGGTCGAGGGACCATCTCAGGTGGGTGTAAATACCACACTGGGATTGCTAACACCATATTAGGTAGTGTGAGCGTTGCGGCTACCTGAAAAGATTCTATACCTGGTGGAGGGTAAAAGAAGGGAATTTGAGTGAGGTGTTGGGGGACTGTCTCCCAAATGGGACTATGCCCCTGAGGGGATGTGGATTTGTGGACTGTTGAGGTCGACGAGTGCGCAGGATATTCTGGCGGGAGTGGTTTTGGGACTGTTGGGACGTCAGGAATGACCAAAGCCTCCTGAGGAGGATGATCATCCTCTGTGTGAGTTCCGTTAGATGAGATGATGCATACTTGATTAGCAGGATGAAGGAGTGGTGGTGCTCCATGGTACATCCCTAACAAGGATGGATCTTTAAAAATCCCAGGACCCATCTCGACGAGTGGATATGCGTCTTGGTTTGTGTGGATGAGGGGAAGAATGTTATCGAGGTTGGCAGATGGGTTAGGCTCATAATGTGAGACTTGGTCGATGGTCACGATCTTCCCATTGTGGGGGAACATCATTTTCCGAAAGACGGAAGATGACACTGCCTTCATAGCGTACATGTAGCTACGACCGAAAAGGATATTATAATCGAGCGGGGCGTCGATAACTTCGATGTCAATGAGAATAGTCTTGCCCCCGAGTTCAACGGGGACATTTTGGAAGAGCCCTTCAGGAGAGGATGGTCGTCTGTCATAAGCTCGTAATTTGATGGCAGAGGGTATGAGTTCCGGGGAACCAAGTTTCTGCCATACTGTTTTGGACATAATGCATGTAGATGTACCTTCATCGATGAACTGTGATGTTCCGTATTTTTACTGGTATTTGAAAAGCGATCAAGGCGGGAAGACGAGGTTCGCCGCTGTCAAGATCAAAGGTGATGAGTCGAGTATCGACAGGGTCGACTGCCCCCAAGGCGGAAAGTAGTGATTTCCGCTGCGTAGGACAAGTCTGGAGTACTTCCAAGACTGACATGGTAGCCGGGGATTGCGCTAAGTCATCTACCAAGCTATAGTTATGAGCTGCCCTAGCCTGTGGGTTGTGGACATTCCTACGCAAGGGGATGTGAGGGATGCGTAGTGGTGGTTCAACGGAAGGGCAGGGGATTACCAACGAGGGTCTCGTCGGTGTAGGGCTTGTCTCTGAAGGGATGGAAGGAGACTCAGTGGGTGTATGATACTGACGACTACGCGTTTGCAGAAGGATTTCTTCCTCACTGGTGAGGAGAATTGTACGCTCTGCTAGGTTGTTAGGGTTGAGGTATTGTCCCCCTTGAGGTGGGGGATGTTGTGTGTCATGTTGGGTTCTTATCACACCTTGATGTGGAATAGGATTTTGCAGCACGGCGGGAAGGGGTTGTTGCACGTATTGTTGTGGTGCCTGCTGAGGGGCAGGTTGTGCAGGAGAATGGGGAAGATTACCAGAGTCTTTCAACCGTTTGAAATCAGCAATCTGGGGGCAATGGGGAGTGTAATGACCGAACTCACCACAAAGGGCACAAGGGAAGATGGTTTTAACATTATTTTTCCCTTGGCGTTTGTTATTATTTCCCCCTTGGGGGTTTTGGTTCCCTTGGTTCTGGTTGCCCCCAGTGGGTTGGTGCTGTGGGGGTTGATTCCCGCCTTGACCTGGGCTGTTATTATTCATGTTCCATCATTTCTTCTTAGCATTGTTCGATGGATGAGTTGGGTTGGCTGTATTCAACTGTTCAAAACTTTGGTATTGTTGAGCAGCAGAAGGTTGAACAAAATTTACCCCCGCATGAGGATGTGGGGGATCCATGGGTTATGGAGGACCAGGAAATGGGAATTATGGATTTTGTGGTGGTACCGATCCATAAGGTACATAGGAAGGCATAGTGCTTTCACTATAAGATGATGTTGAGGGAGTACCACTGTTTGTGGCAATAGATGGATGTATGGGAGGTGTCGGCGGTGGTCCACTGATGGGTGGAGGTATAGCAACAGGGTATGGTTGTTGATAAGGAGGTGGGGGGTAATAAGGAGTGCCCCCATATGTTGGCGGGTATTGAGGTGTTCCATACATCGGTGGTGGTTGGGGTTGTGGACCATGGTGTGTGGTGGCACCTATTAGTCCGTCTGCTGAGTGAAACATCCCAGGTTTGTCTTGGCCAAATGGCACAGGTTTTGGAAGATCAGGAAGTACCGTGTATAAGTATCTTGACTGTGCATAGATGAGGTCATACTGTTGGGCCTTACTGATGGCTTCCTCTTCGGATTGAGGGAAGGTAGAAGCTACATCCTTTCCAAGGAGAGAGACAAGTGATCTAAGAAACCAGTCGAGACATTGTTGCTTGGTGGTTTCCGCTTTGCACAAACTACGTCGCCTACACCACTCATGAATGTGGTCAGCGATGTGTGTGGCCGAGGTTTGTTTGAAGTTAGACAGTAGTTCCAGACCATTGTCATGGCGGATGGGTAATTGGAAAAATGTCAAAAATGCTTTGGCCAATGACTCAAAGGTTGCGTGGGACCCCGATTTTTCTTCGACATACCATTTAGCCAATGGGCCAGTGAGTGTGCGTTGAAATAATCTCAGTCTGATGGAATCATCCATAATGTTGTTGGAGGAGCACCATAGGTGAAAGGTCATGACATGGTTGGCAGGGTCATCGCCTGCCTTTCCTTCAAACTTTGATATGTCTTAAGGTAGTTTGGTTGGCATTGCAGGCCATGTGGGATCATGCAATATAGGGTCATTGGTGAGTTTAGTGAGGTCCGTTATGTTGAGAGAGGCCAAATATGGCATCTGCAGTGGGGGAGGAGAATTAGCTCCGGCCATAGTGTGTTGTGAACCTAACCCGTGAGGGGGGCTAGGTGGGTTGGTGCTCCCTCCTTGAGAGGAAGTGGGTCCCCCGCTTCTATGTAAAGGAGAGCGAGTAAATGGATGACCTTGGGAAGTTGACCCAAGTAATGTAGAACCAAGCAAAGTTGATCCTAAGATAGTAGCACTCACAGGAGTGTGTGAAGGAGGTGCCGATGAGCGGGCACGACCAGATACTCCCCCTAAGATAGGAGGGAGGTTGAGCAAGCGTCGTGAACGATGGGGGTTCTGTGGTTCCCCTATGATGTCAAACTAGCTGTGTGAATGTGTGAAAAAGTGGTGAGAGTAATATAGGAACAAGAGTCTTTGCGTTGAATGTTTACACAATATATATATCCAAATCAAATTGTACTTAGATGTGCATCATACATAAAATGAGAAAGAAGTATATATCTGGGTAAGTGTGTTTTTTCCGCGTGGGGGAATCAAAAAGAAAGCAAATGCTCGTGTCCTAGAAGATGTAACGTCATTCCTCTCAAATAGCACTGGACCTTCCAATAGTACTCAATAGTGGGGTCTGAAGTCACCGGAAGAGAAACTAGTGAAGGATGAAATAACTGGTTATAATGAGGGGTAAAGGGGGCATATCCCGAAAGAGCTGGCGATATTTCCCAATAGCCACACAAAATCCAATCAAGGTGCAATTGCAGCCCACAATTGCCACCTGGGTAGATGTCCTA
>ML813688.1:389329-407538 GCA_009831015.1 Picea engelmannii
AATCCACTCAATGGTGAGATGGATTGCCCAATGTAATGGTGCCAATGTGCTCTTGTCAAGGATGGAGTCCTTAAAACAATATAGGCATCATAACATTACTTTGAATTCCTTGAGAAAATGAGGTGCATTCATGGCTTTTTATAACATTGCTTTGGGATTTTGTTCAACTGCTTTGTAGTGTATAAAGAGGCCATTTAGGGCATTTTTAGGTCTTTGACCAGCCCACCATTCGGATCCAGCCCGGATTTGGAGGTCAAATCGGCTTGGGAGATGAACCATAAGTGGTTGGGAGGCCGACCACATTCATAAATGCGTCATTTAGCAGGTGCGCGACTTTTTGCGCTAACAGTCGCGCATCGTGCGCATATGCGCGCTTTCTACGTTCCTGTTCCGCGCATGCGCGCGCGCGCCCAATGTATGCAAAGCGCTCTTCAATTTTTCACTACTTTGTATAGTTTTTTCCCTTTTTTGAATGTTGTGACATTAATTCAGGGCCATGAATGACTTCATTACTATTTGACGATGTTGAGTTCTTGTAACCATGTGCGGACGAAATTTCAGTGATAACAATCATTATACAAATCTTTTGTCTGATAGGGAGCTTAAATACCTTCAATGAGAAGACTGTTTATGACTCCATAGCCCAATGGTCCATTAGTGATCTATAGTGATATTTGTTGCCTTTTCCTTTGTTTAAAGTCTTGTTGATCCCTGATCTCAAACTAAAATAAAATCAATTTGTATGTTACCAAGTTTAGTCCCATTTACAGTCTGGGGGTGACTCTTGGAGTGATAACATTAATGGCGTTGTTTTTGGGGATGGAAGTGAAGATATCTTCTCTGGGAGAATGACATTGAAGGGATCCATTTTGAGATGGTGAACTGAAGCTGGACACATTGTTTTGAATGCTCATATTTCACCATGGCGACTCCATTGTTCGAAAATCTATTGGCGACTCCACTGGTTTGAAATGGACAAGATTTTAGCTCAGAGGTATGCTTTCTGTGATTTTTCAAAGATAGTTGGTTTCCCTAATCCAGAGCATAGTAGAGATGAATGGGAAAGTAGCCTTCCTAAATTTCGAGGAGAAGAGTGGGAGGTACCAGCTGAACATTTGTTGGATTTTCATGATTTTATTCATCAAATTCATATCGTGCATGAATATGTTCAAATTAATCTTTTCAGGTATTCATTAGAGGGGATTGCTTGTGATTGGTGTCGATCTCTTCCCATTGCAAACATCATCTCTTTGACAAGTTTTCATGCAACTTTCAATTCATTTTGTAAAGAGTATTTTTCAGTTGAGTATCTTTATGAAAATTGTCGTGATGAGTTTTATTTGATTCATAAATATTTTGCTAGTCACAAAAACCATATTTGCGATGAAGCATTTATAGTGGAAGAAAGCATTTGCCATGAATATCAAGAGGTGTTGAATGATACTAATTATGATAGAAATAACATAGAAACATATGGCATCATATCATATGTATATATTGTTTTAAATGTTTATGAAGATCAACATGTCTCTTTTGAATATTATGATGTCGAAGAGAAAGTGTATACATCTGTAGATATTTCTCCTGACTATGAAGTTGAGATAAATGTTAAGTTATTTAAAAAAACTAGGGAAGATTCCTCTCTGTTTTTTCCTAGCTTTTCAGAATTTAAGGCATATTTTGTTCGTTGCTCTTATAAAGAAAATGCAGAGGATATTTTTGTTCTTGAAACAGATGTCTTTAGCAGCCCTGCTTATGATGAAGAAGGTGTTTCAAATACTGACCAAGAACAACCTATTTTTGATGAATATCCCAGCGAAGATGATGAAGAGTAGAGTTTTTTCATAGATTCTTTGGAACCTCGTAGCATGGTTCCTGTATATGATAATTATGAATCTGATCCTTAGGAGAGCCATGGAGGAAAAAAGGAAGAGATGAATGTGCAGCTTGTCTCATCTCTAGCACTTATAAATGAGCAGATATCACCTGGGATTAGGAAGCCTGTATCAATCCTTTATCCACCTGTACACGCTGAGAACATCAAACAACATGTGAGAAATGATGAAATAAAGGAGGTAATGTTTTACCAGTTTAGCATGTCTTATTATAAATTTTATGACCTTGTGGGGTTATATATGGAGTTGAACTTTCCCAAAGCATTGAAGCCTGCAAATTTAATCATCTTATCATCATTTGGAGGTATTTTCAATGTTCCAAAACATGTTTTCATTATGCTATCATACTTCCCTTACCTTTTATGGATCATTTGCAGTGAAAAGAAGAATTATGTTACCAAACAGTTTGGGTGGCTATGGTGGAATTTTTTTTTCACCTGAGCATTGTAAAGGTCAGTTAGAGTAGGGTATTGTATATAAATAATCTCATGTGCAAGACTTTCAATTTTCAATTTGCTTTTAGTATTTGAATAAGTGACCCCATAGCCCTAGGATAAGACATTGAAGCTGCTTGTTCTTGGCATCTCACAGGGAGCATGCCATCCCCTTTGGAGCCAAATGTTATCACATAAAGTTGTCATGGGTCATATGTAGTTGTTGTTAGGACCTAGGTCTACACCTTTTCCCTGTCTCTCTCTTTTTTGCATACCTTCCTATAAGTTTTTTCTCTTCTGGTTGATAAAGTCAGGTCAATCAAGTATGTTGTATACACAAGGAAAAACTATGAGAAAAATGAAGCATTCATAGAAGTCCATTTTGGGCTTGAAATACAAGAAAACAGACATGTTCAATTTTCAACGATGGAGATCCCATGTGCAGTTCAGATTAACAGCTCTCATGCATTTGGAGTTTCAAATTCATGCAAGGATTAACAACCAGACAGAAGCCCCGAATTCCCAAAGTAACGAGAGACCGCCACATTAACCGGGAGAAAGTTACTTCAGGAGATTTCCATCCAAACATCCTAAATCCATGAAGTGCCTAAGTCTCGAAGTAATGATAGGCTGCCACGTCAACCAGGAGAAAGTTACTTCGGGATATTTCCATCCAAACATCTATAACCCCAAAGTCTAAAAGTAATGAAAGACTTCCACATCAACCGGGAGAAAGTCACTTCGGGAGATATTCATGCCCGTGTTCAAAAGCTCCCAAAGCCCGAAGTGCCAAAGTAACCAGAGGTTGCCACGTCAACCAAGAGAAAGTTACTTCGGTAGATTTCCATCCAAACATCCCAAAGTCCTGAAGAGTTGAAGTCTCGAAGTGACGTCAGGCTGACATGTCACTTTAGGCCCTACCACTCCACAGGTTATTTTTTCAATTCAACACATGGCACTTATCCGCAGAGGATGCATAACATTCATTTTAGGCTTCCACGTCACTCTGGGCCCGTACCACTACGAGAGTTTTCCGTGCTTCATAATCCAAAAATCCCAAAGCCAGAAGTGTCGAAGTACCGAAGACACATGGCGCTCATCCATCAGTAATTGTGATAGCACATGACGTCAGGCCACCACGTTAGATTTGGGAGATTATCCTTCGAAAGATATTCTTGCTCAGCATTCAAAGCACCCAAACACAAAAATTAGCTCCATCTCTAAACATGGTTAAAAGGATTATGGAGTTGGCAAACGGATAAATTTTAGCGGGGGTGCTAAAATAGCAGGGTTACCAAGATCACAAATTGCAACAGATCGACGGCCACGCTTCATTGCAGGGATGGAACGTGATTGAACGTTAAAATTATAGAGCGGTCCCGCAATCAAAACCATGGTCTAGCGGAAGAGGTATGTGGAAATTGGTGGTCGATTGCAGGGATCAAAGCGGTGTGGACCAAAACCACCCTTGACATCTTCCACAATCACATGTTGATGTAGGGTCCATCTGAGAGCAGTGTGTGGCAACAAAATCAGGGTGTTCCCAGATCACGGATTGCAACAAGATCGACGACCACACTTCATTGCAGGGACAAAAAGTGCTTGAAGGCTAAAATCTTAGAGTTGTCCCGCAATCGAAACAACGGTATAGCTAAAGAGGTACATGGAAATTGGTGATGGATTGCGGGGGTCAGATCGATGTGGATCCAGACCACCCTTGGAAACTTCTGCAATCACGTGCTTATATAGGGTCCAATCTGAGAGAAATGCATGGCAACAAACTAAGAGTTAGCCCTCGTCCTAATCCCAAGGAGAAATCAATTAATGAAAGAAGGATCGGTGGTTGAACAATCGACTACCCCCTTGAATGGAAGCATGGAGGGTCTAGTCGAGGAGACAGAAAATTGTCATCCGGAAGTACCACAGAGGGTATTTTTTGTTGCACACCCATACTGGCTAGAGTTTCCTTCTGAAAAAAGGAATGGGACAAACAAGAGAAGACACACAGCACTGAAGAATCCTAGGATAGGAAGGCCAACTCACACTCCTAGCAGTGGTGGACGATTTTGATTATAAATAGATCTGATGAATGATATAATAGAAAGGGGGGCCCAAGACCGGAGGAGGTTTTGGAGAATGGAATGACTTTATATTCCAATTTGTAAGTCGGAGGGGCATGTAGCTGTAAATTTTATGTTATTGAAGATTCATATGAGTTGTTTCATCATATTTGTCTTAAATGTTCTCTGTTCTATTCTTCATCTTGTTTGAATGTATTGCTGATTTTAAGGATTGAAATTTGCCTTTGATTGATATATTCTTGATGCAGTAGAGGATATGTTGTAAGCTTGCCTATTTATCATTGTTTACTATTTAGACACATCTAAATTCTCTTTGCAGAGAGTATCTATTCTTAGCGAACATTCATCTTTATGTTAATTCTCTCATTCTTCTCTTCATCATTATACAAATCTTTTGTCTGATAGGGAGCTTAAATGCCTTCAATGAGTAGACTATTTATGAATCCATAGCCCAATGGTCCATCACTGATCTGAAGTGATATCTTTTGTATTTTCCTTTCTTTAAAGTCTTGTTGATCCATGATCTCAAACTAAAATAAAATCAATGTGTATGTTACCAATCTTACTCCCATTTGCAGTTTGGGGGTGACTCTTGGAGTGATAACACCATTTATGTTAAAGGATATGTTATTTATATTAATAGGACTATGATGCAATTATGACATATCATATATTTGCAATAATATTAAGTATAGGTACTAAGAGAAAGTGTTAGATGACTTTTTCAAAATAGTCTATGTTGTGATATAAGATTAAGCCATCAAAAATAATTGTGATAAAGGTTTGCTTCTCAAAATTTGTTTTCCTTATTAAACAAGTTGTTTGTATTAATTAAGTCTAATGGAATAACTTAATTGGTTAAGTTCTTTGAACTTCATGTAGGAGGTTTCAAGGTCAATTTACCAATTAGCTACCTTTATTATGTGACTGTGCATCCCTCACTCGATGTCCCTACCTAGTTAGGCATCGTAATCAACATCAATAGGTTTACACTAGGTAACATCATTGAAATAGTACAGGAAAGTTCCATGGGGTTCCTCACAAGGTTTTCCTTTGGGAAAACGTTGCCTGTACTACTTACATATTCAATCCAATTTTAATTATTTTATTTAATTGAAAGGATTTTTTTTTAATTGTCACCATTATTTTGACTAAAATGAGTAAGATAGAAGTAAAAGTGTACTTCTCTATGACTTGATAAAAGTAACGAGGTTTTTAATCCCCAAGAGTTAGCTTTATTGGTAAGATACTTTTGTGTGAAATCCAAAAAGGTCTCAAGATGCATTCCCATAAAGTCCTTTAGGGTTACCAGTGGCCTATGTTGCTTGTGTTTGGTATGTTGTCTATTTAGAAATTATGGGGAAGATGGGGGACGTTCTCTACAAAATTATTTCTTTGGGAAAAAAAATGAGGTTTTTCTACATCCTACATGACAATCATTCATTTGATAGTGATCCACAGTGTCCATTTCACATGCTTTCCTTCATAGCCATGAAAAAAAGTGGGATGTGTTTAACAATTATTCGTCTTGAAAATGTTTTTACAACATAAAACCACTCATATGTAAAAAACTTAATATTCCAAATTGGTAAGAGGATTTTTATGTGGTAACATATAAACCCCAAGATGTCTTGGTCCTTATGCCAATGGGGACAACTTCAAGGGAGTAGTTACTCCTACTAACATAATGATTGATCGGTTGTGGGTGAATATGCTTTCTTTATTAACCTTCCCTTATCTCCCTTTGAGTAGTAAAATAACTAGTAGTATTCCATAATAGCCCTTTCATTTTTTCCTTGGAATACAATTCATCTCACCCTCAATCCTATAAGAAAGAATGAGATTGTTGGTACCTTTCCATCCCCAACAACAATTATTTCACTAAGATCCCCAATCAGCAGTTAGCTCACAAAGAGTGAACATGCCACAAGTGGGATTTGAACCCAAGTGAAGAGGATAACATTTTCCCTCTCAACCACCTTAGCTATACCCAATTGACTAGTATTCCTTTCATATATTGTCCTAGATTCCCACTACAAAAGTTAGATACACTTAACATAAGTATTCCTTGGAATTGTTTATACAACATCGAAACCCTCTTATTTAAAAACTTGATATCCCACATTCTCTAAAAGGATTGGTTAACGGTAGCATATAAACCCCAATATAATATTGGCCTTATGTTAATGGGGAAAAACCACAAGGGAGTGGAAACTTATACTAACATAATTGTCAATTGTCACATCACCAATATATCATGATCCTTATGCCAATGGGGGAATCCATAAGGGAGTGATATGGATTTAGGAGCGGAACGAACTGATTACAGACTGAATACAATAAATGTAGAGATATGAAGAATAACACATATATCCAGTGAACAATATATGCTATTAAATAAATGAAATAGGCTAAAACTGTAAAACTGCATAACTGAAACACTTGCTCGAATGGTGGTAGCTATATCTAAGAAGAGATGTGGATGCTATGCACATCCGTCTGAGTGGAATGATTACAATGAGGCTCCAGAGGCCTTTTTGATATTACTCATGAATTCCAAAACCCTAGACATCCAAAAACCTAACCCTAGAAGGTGAAACACCAAAAGTCATGTGGGCCCCTATGGGTAAGTTGGTACCTTAACTTCCCGGGGTCGTAAATTTTGCATACGACCTTTGTTTTAGGTGTGTGATATCCCATTGGAAAGGTCTTTTAGAGAACTACACATTCTACTAATAAACTCTAACTTCATCTACAGTTTGACTATGGAGAGCCAAAAAAACAATGTTTAGGGCCCCAAAACGGCCCTGGAAGTATAGCAAGATGTGCTAACATGAAAACATAAAAAATAATCCATTTGGATTAAGAGAGAGGCCACAAGTATCCACCTAGAAGATGTGTAGGGATTCAGACAACCCCAGAAGTGTATAACCCATAATTACAAAGAAGTAGAGAAGAACGTGTTGAACAAAAATGGACAAGAGGAGCCAGTTGGAATAGGTGGGTGGCCACCAATATCCACTTGGATCAGTGGTGCCTCCTACTAACATAATGGTTGATTGGTTTCAAAATAAGTATGCTTTCTTTCGATACCTTCCACTCTCCCCCTTTGTGAGACAAAAATAAAAATTCCTTACTTGGAAACTACTCCATAATACCCCTTTCACATGCTTTCCTACATGCCCATAAAAAAGGGGAAATCCACAAGGGTGTGGTGCCTCCTAATAAAATAATGATTGATTCATTGTAGGTGAGTTTGTTTCCTTACTTTACCTTCCCCTCTTCCCCTTTGTATAATTTTCATTAGAAAATAAAATAATAATAATAATAATAATAATAATAATAATAATAATAATTTAAATCCTTAATTGGAAGTACTCCATAGTACCCCTTTCACGTGATTTCCTGCATGCCCATTAAAAAAAATTGAATATGCCTAATAACTATGTGCCTTGGAATTGTTTCTACGACATAAAAACCCTCCTATCTAAAATACTTATTATCCTTCATTGATTGAGAGATTGGTATTTGGTAAGATATAAACCCCAATATACTATCATCTTTATGCTAATGGAATATTGAAAGGGAGTGGTGCCTCTTAAAAACATAATAGTTAATTGGTTGTGGGGTAAGTATATGTTCCTTCTCATCCTTCCCCTATCCCCCTTTGTGTGTAAAACATTAAACAAAATATTAACTAAAAACAATACTCCATGGCAGCCTTTCACATGCTTTCTTACATGCCCATTTAAAAAACTCCAACACCTAACAATTGTGCATCTTGGAATTGTTTCTGACATAAAATCCTATCTAAAAAACTTGAACCTTAATTAGAAGTACTCTATAGTACCCCTTTCACATGCTTTCCTACATTCCCTTTAATATAAGTCAAATATGTCAACCAGTTGCACATCTTGGGATTGTTTCTATGACATAAAAGGCCTCATATCCAAAAAACCTACTAGACATTGGTTGAGGATATTAGTTTGTCGTAACATATAATCACCAATGTTCCATGATCCTTATGCCAATGTGGGAAGACACAAGGGAGTGGTTCTTTCTAATAACATAATGGTTGATTGGTTGTGGGGTGAGTATGATTTCTTGTTTGACCTTCTTCTCTCTCCCTTTATGCAAAAAATGTTTAACTAAGAGCACTATGTTTACCCCTTTCACATGTGTTCCTACATGCCCATTAAAAAAATGGATATGCACAATAAATATGCATCTTGGAATTGTTTCTACACCATAAAATAGGCCCTATCTAAAAAACTTAATATCCCATATTAGTTGAGATAAATAGTGCATGGTAACATATAAACCACAATATATGATTATCCTTGTGTCAATGTGGGTAGCCACAAGTGATTGATTCCTTCTACTAACATAATTTTTACTTGGTTTTTGTGTGAGTATTAATTGTTTATAGTGTCTATTTTTCATGCTTTCCTACATGTCAATTAAAAGAAGTCGGATACACTCAACAATTGTGGGCATTAGAATTTTGTTTTTAAGACATAAAAACCCTCCTATCTAAAAAATGTATTATCCCACATCGATTGAGAGAAATGGTCCATGGAAACATAGAATCCCAAATATAGCATGATACTTATGCCAATGAGGAGAACCATAATGGATTGGTGCCTCCTACTAAAATGATGGTTGATCGGTTGCAGGGTGAATATGTTTTATTTCTTGACCTTGCAATCTCCCCATTTTTGCAGTAAAAATAACAAAGTTATTTCACTACTAGTACTCCATAATAACCCTTTTGAATGTTGATGCCCATTCAAAAAATTCAAATACACCTAAAAATTATGTGTCTTGGAATTATTTCTATGATACGAAATCCCTCCTATCTAAAAAACCTTATTATCCATTTCGTTGAAATCATCAATATGTTGTACGATATAAGCCCCAATACAATATGATCCTTATGTCATCGAGGGTATCCAGAAGGGAGTGGTGTCTCTTATTAACATAATGGTTGATTGATTGTGGGGTGATTGTGTTTTCTTGCTTGGCCTTCCCCTCTATCCCTTTAAAAAAAAAAAAAAAATCCTTCACTAACAGTATTTCATAGTACCCCTTTAAAATGTTTCCATGCATGCCCATTTTAAAAGTTCATATGCCTAACCATTATTCATCTTGGTATTTTTCTACTACATGAATACCCTTGTATATAAAATACTTACTATTAACCCACATTGGTTGAGAAGATCAATCTATGATAACACACAATCCCCACTGAAAAAATTTAAATATGCCTAACAATTATGCATCCTAGAATTGTTTCTACCATGTAAAAACCCTCCTTCCATGTAAAGTAAGAATTATTCAAAATGTTTGTTGTGTGTGTTTAGAAGTATATTATTTATATAATCAAGGGCGTGTATTTCATTCTTTTAACATCTTCATAATTAAAATATTACATTTCATTTACTAGGAATATTGTTTATAGAATCAAAGAATTTCACATCACTCTCTTAACATATTCACATTTGAGATCATCCATTGCATTGATTAGGAATTGTGCATCTTGGTATTGTTTCTATGACATAAAATCCTCCTTTCACATAAAGTAAGGATGGTTTAGTATGTTTGTTTTTGTTTGTTTCGAAGTATATCATTTATTAAATCCAAGGAATATCATTGTCTTAACATATTCCATTTCATTGACTAGGAAAACAAATCACAATAGCTAATTTAAAATTATCATTATGTAAGGAAAAACAAATGTGTGTTTTTAATAGAATATTTATATTCTATTGATGTGATAGAATATTTTTCACTATGGTATTGATAGATATGGGAGGTTTGGTGTCATCTATTGTTATGTTATATTTATAATTCTTGTAATTCTTGGTACCACACTAATATTTCCTTGTAATATCCTTCAGTTATACATGACCTCAATCACAGGCTAGGTTTTGATCCCTCGCACCTGTACAAGCCTTGACAACCTCAGATTCCCTCTGCTCACATTTGTTGTAGCTTCGCATGTCTCTACCCCTGACATAGCAGTATGACCACAGAGGGAGGGGTGAAAAACCCCTCTTATCGAAACATTACAGCAAACGAACGATGATGGATGGGCCAGGAAACCTCCCTTTGAACCTCTGTCGCACCTTCGTGATCAGTTCTTGTACAATGAGCAGGCACAAAAAAATGAAATAGGCATGGACGCGGAGTCATCACATCCAAAATCCTCTCTCATCTGGGTTCCAGAGAAATGCATCCCCCAGGCACCAATAGCACCAAAATATGTGATCAAATCCACTAGAGTTGAAGAACACACCCAATTTATGAAGGACCGTGCTCTGATTGGAAACATTTTAGGGCTTTGGCCCTCGAAAAAATACCTCACTCGATGGATAAAAACATGGTGGAATCCAAAAGAGGACTACGAGCTCCAGCTAAGCTCGAAGGGATTCTTCACAGTCATCTTTTATAACCTGGAGAACAAGGATCATTTTTTTAGAATGGCCCCTACTTCTACAAATCCACAGGTATGTACCTACACTTCTAGACAGATTGCTTCAGCCCAAAAAAGGAGGACTTTTCCTTCGCTCGAGTCTAGATCCGCCTCTACTCCTTACCCCAGGAGTTCTAGCTGGAATAAATCTTAACAGGCATTGGAAACACACTAGGCAGACATGTCAAATATTTAGAAGCTACCAGGCATAGGAGGTACACATCATATGCCCATATCTATGTCTACATGAACATATCTAAAGCCCTAATTGACTTGGTTACTTTGGAATATCAAGATGAAGAATGGACACAAACCATCCACTACGAACATATCCCATTTAGATATAGAAAATTCCATGAACATGGGAACCTCTTCAGCGACTGCCCTCTCAATGCTCCAACAAAACCAGTTGTTGAATAAAAATAGAAGGATGGCTTTACCGAAGTCATTAACTGGAAGAAGCATGCTAAGAAAAAACCCAACCAAAGCAGCAGGTGCAGAAGCTTCAGCAGCAACACCTTTGATGCCCTCAAAAATCTTCCAAAAGATGAAGAGGTTGAGAACCCCCATAAGTCCATGGACCAGCAAATCAACAAAGGTAAAGAGACACAAAACCCAAATCCAAATCCTAAGAAAACCATAAATATGGATCCCCGGACCTAGGAAAAAACTGTCACAAATGTAGAAGATGAAGAAGACACCCCGATGCAAATGGATGGGCAAGAACTAGTAGACATAGATCTAGACAAGCTAGAGGAAGCCCTCAACAAACACGATCTGAAAACCTTACTAGAAGATAAATTGAGGAAGGGCCACAAGTTTTTCCTAGACTCCACTGTTGGGGATACCTCTCGGCCGGGAGTCATCTCAGACCCAAATCCAAACCCCAAAAGAAATCCCAAAGAAGGATAAAGATGAGGATGTAAATCAACACAACAATTGATAAAGGAAGCAAGAAACTATTTGATCAACTCGATTCAGATACATCGTCTACCAGAGAAAATTTGCTCTCAACCATCCAACCCTTAATGATGAAGATCATAACCTGGAATATTAGGGGCCTGAATGGGAGATCTAAATAGAGGATCCTCTACAACTACATAAAATCTGAGGATCCAAATATTCTTATGTTACAAGAAACCAAATGTGTCGAAAACATGGTTGAGGAGCTTTTCAAGAGGTGTTGGCATACATGTGATTATATCTACACAGACTCAAAGGGAGTAGTTGGAGGTCTAGCCATCCTATGGAATCCATCCACAGTCATTATTGATCAGGCTCTCTCCATGGTAAGTACCCTTACCGGGCATTATCGATCCATTGGTTCCAACAAAGATGGAGTGATCACCAATGCATACGGCCCTCAGAGTAGCCAAGAGAAGGATCTCTTCCTCAACAGCCTATCCTATCTTGGGATGCTTGTCAGTCATAAGAGGTGGATAGTGGGAGGATATCTTAACATCATACTCACTCTAGAAGAAAAAATAGGAGGCAAGAAACTTCTTGACCAGGATAGTCTCAACCTCATAAACCTCATCGAGCGCCTCAAATTAGTGGACATTGAAACAAGCAATGGCTCCTTTACCTAGTCCAATAAGCGTCCAGGCCCTCAGAAAATTTCCTTCAGACTGGATCACTTCTTAATTTATGAAACCTTAATGTTGTAAGGACCAATGGTAGAAGCAACTATCCTACCCAAATCTGGCTCAGATCACTCGCCAGTTCAACTTTGGCTAGATACGATTTCCACCCCTAAATTCAAACCTTTCTAGTTTGAAAAATTCTGGCTAACTCATCCATATTTCCATGAATTATTCCGAGTCTGGTGGGAAAAATCGTAGATTCAGCATGGAAATAAGATGTATGTATTCTAGCAACAGTTAAAAAAATTCAAACAACAGCTCCGTCAGTGGAACAAGGATGTCTTTGGTAACATCTTTAAAGATCAGAAATCTCTAGAGCAGAGACTTGAGGAAATACATCATGCAATCATTATAATAGGTTACATGGAGGACTAGCAACAGGAGGAGGAGAGCCTAAAATCGAAACTTGAATACCAACACAAGCAGAAGGAAACCCTATGGAAACAGAAGTCTCGAATCCAATGGCTCAAGGAAGGAGAAAATAATATGAAATTATTCCATCACTCCATGATCCACAAGGCCTCCATCAACCATATCACAAAACTTGAGGATGCACAAGGTAAGAATATTCTTAATCATGATGAAATTGCCTCAGAGTTGATTAATTGTTATAAGAATATGCTTTCAAAGTTCAACACCGATAGAACTCCGGATATAAATCATATCACTCAACATACTCCTTCCATGATAACCCTGAAACAGAACCAAGCCCTTATGATACCTATAAAATAGGAAGAAGTGGATCATGCAATTAAGGATATGCCTCTAGGAAAAGCGTCAGGACCTTATGGCTTCACCACAAAATTCTTCCATTTTTTTTGGCCTATGATCCATGAAGAGGTTTAGAAACTAATTGAGGAATCTCATGCTTCTGTCAAAGTCCACCCTGCTCTAAACGCCAATTTTCTCACCATGATTCCCAAGGAGGAACGAGTCACCAATCTAAAGAACTTCAGAAAAATTGCGCTCTGTAACATAATCTACAAAATCCTCTCCAAGGTCATTGCAATGCGACTCAAGCCAATCCTCCCTTTCATCATCTTCGAAGAAAAATCTCAATATGTGGAGGGAAGGAAGATAATGGATAGTGTCAATTTGGTTCATGAAGTCATCCATTCACTCAAGAACATCGACATCCTAGGTATGTTAATCAAACTTGACCACTCAAAAGATTTTGATCTCTTAAGTTGGCACTACATGAAATCCCTACTATTAGCCTTCGGTTTTAGCAGTGACTGGGTTTCCTCGGTAATGCATCTCATCTCCTCTATTTTTTTATCCATACTTTTCAACGGAGTCCCCTCTCAACCATTATCACCCACTCGAGGTATTTGGCAAGGAGACCCCCTTTCCCCTTTTCTTTTTGTCATCGTGGTAGAAGGTCTAGGTCATTATATCAAAGCCTCTATTCTTGATGGCTCCCTACAAGGCCTCCATCTGCACAGGCTACAATTGGTTGCCTCTCACGTCCAATTTGTAGACAACACCATGCTCCTAAACTCTCCCACAACTCAGGAAGACAGCAAACTCAGGACTATTCTCAATGATTTCAGTGAAGCCTCTGGAACCTCCTTCAATTTGGACAAATCTCAGCTTTTCTTCTTTAACACCCCCCCAAAAATTCAACTTCACATCTCCCGTCTGCTTGAAATACCAATATTCTCCCTTCCTTCACATTATTTGGGTCTCCCCCTTTCGAATTCAGCAACCCGAAATATCTCTTAGGACTCCCTTCTCCTCTCCATCTCAAATATCATCAACAACTGGACATTCAAATCCCCCAACCTCCCAGCTAGACTTATCCTCCTTAAATCGGTGCTTCAATCTATCCCTGCCTATATTTTTTCGGCCTTGGCATCTTCACAAAATGTTATCAAAATTATAATAACCCTACAGTGGAATTTCCTCTGGCATGGACATGGCCCCAATAAAAAATGGTCCCTGGTCTGATGGGACAAAGTGTGCAAATCGAAATCTATGGGGGGACTGGGTCTTCGGGACCCAGGTAAGATAAACAACACCACGGGGGAAAATATTTGGTGGCATTAGCTCAAATATCCAAAATAATTATAGGCCAAACATTGGAAACAAAAATATACTCCAAACATCCCTCAAGCTCAAATCATTCAGTTGACAGGTCAGATCCAAGGCTCTAACATATGGAACGCAACCTGGAAAAATCGACCACTAATTCTAGCTCATGCCTTCTAGGAAATTAGGAATGGTCAAAGTGTCATGTTTTGGACAGATTATTGGCAAGAACTTCCCCCATTGCAATCAAAGGAAAATATATTCCCCTACCAAGTACAAATATATTGGAAGAAACACAAAGTAGTTGACCTCTAGTTGGATGTCCCTCTTCACCCTCCCTGGCATAGTTCGAAAGTCTCCCCACAAGACCTACAAGTGTCGGCAGACTGTGATATACAACCTTGGAAATAAACGGTAATCCAAATGAATATTTGTATAAGTGAGGATCCATATATTTTCAGATGGGGGCACAATACCAATGGAACGCTCACACTCAAAGAGGGATACCATCTACAGGAAAACTTCCATAATCAACCGAAATAAATCCTCTGGAACATAATATGGAGATCCAATCTCTGGCCAAAAGTCTCCACCTTTCTCTAGCTTCCTATTCAAAATAAAATCTTAACCTAGGATAATCTAAGGCGGAGGGGGTTCATAGGACCCTCAATTTTCCAACTTTGTCAGCAGAAGGAAGAGACAATGGAGCACATTCTCAATCAATGTCCTTTCAGTGGACTAATCTCGGATCAGGCATCTCAACAAATGAGAAGAACCAGAAGAGAAATAAATAGCATCATAAACACCATCAAAAATTGGGGAAACGGATCCTTTCAAAGCCCTATATTGAACAGAGTATGGAAAATCCTTCCAGGTTTCATTGTTTGACTACTTTGGAAAGAAAGGAATAGACGAAATTTCCACTCCCATGCCTCCCCCCCAATCTCCTTTGGTACACTATCCTCAAACATATTCAGGACACAGTTCATGCCCAATCCTAGACCCAGGATGACTTTCCCTCAAAACCCCTAAAGATCTCAATTCTGGCAACCTGGCTGCCATAACTTCCCTTGATTCATTATGGAACTCAACCCCGCAAAGCTTCATCCCAGTCTAGTTCCCACTCTTGGTCTCCCCCACCCCAAGGATTCTATAAAGTTAAATTTGATGGGGGCTCCAAAGGAAATCATGTCATAGCAGGATATGGAGCAGTCATCAAGGATAGTCTAGGACATCTTCAGTACCTTCTAGTCGAGCATCTAGGATATGACACAAAAAATTCAACAGAATTTTGGGTCCTTGTCAGAGGAATCCCAATGGCAGTGAATGTAGGACTTACTCGCCTTATAATTGAATGGGGACTCTAAAGTAATCATTAACCTTGTAGCCAAAATTCTCAATGGCAATGATCCAGAAAATATTACTCCCAGTGGACATCTTTTGGGCCCCTTAAATAGCTTGAAACCCCTTCTTCGACCTTCTCTCATGTTAATCACTTCTCACATCTGACAGGAAGCCAACCAGGTTGTTGACAGACTAGCAAATGAAGGTGTCACCTCTCCTTTGCTCGACACCTTCATCAATACGGGACAAACTTAGGACACGCAGTTGTTTCTTCACTGCAAGGAATTGGCTCTCTAGGAAATTCTATCCCCAAATGGGGTGACATATTGCCAAAGAAGTAAAGGTGGCGTGCAAGCAGCTAGGGGAGTTATTACCCCCAGTCATCGCCCATACCCCCACACCATCTAAATAACAAGCCTTAACACCACACTTATGGTAGTGTGTTGTGATACCTCTGTGAAGTTAATGGCTATGCATGCGAACCAGCTCTGGAGTACTGAAGCGAGTACTCGTCCTTGGGATAAGGTCACTTTGGCAATCATGACGCCTCCCACTAGCATTCAATCGACCGCTATGAAGGTTAGAGCTCCTGGGAATTCGTTCATTTACCATTTTTAGTTGGCTCTTTGGTTCTTTATGTCTCCTATGTATTCATGTTGTGGACCTTCTCCCATCGCCTCCTAGCAACTGTTGGTCACCTCTCTCAACCTCCTTTTCACCAGCGTGACCCATCTAGCCTAGTTTTTGCTGCTCCATACTCGTTGATTTCCTTCAATCATGCCCAGAGAGCGCGGAAAACCCAAAAGCGGACCATTGTATTATAGTTTCATCACGAGGCGCGACCTCCCTGATCCTTCACAGCCTTTCCCTCCGACCATCTCCCTTGGAAGAGGCCAGCTTTGGACTGAGACTCCCCTACCCTCCCCTCATGCCCAAAACTTGCCTCCACCCCTTTCTCAAAATATGTATGATACGGGAAGTTGCCTGGTGGAAGAAGAAATTCCTCCTCTTGGTTTGCAGCCCTTGGAAGCCCCTCTCGACCCTAGCATCATCACTAGACCCCCAACCTAGCCTATGGAGCAAGGAAGTTGCCTGGTGGATGTAGAAATCCCACCCAGCTGGCTTGCAAAGTGGATCGCCAGGAACTCTAGCCCTGGGTGGGACAAGGAAGGAACTCCACTGGAGGATTTCGATATAGATCCAACTCTTCTTGCGAAAGAGGAGGGGAAAATGAGCATCATATTCCCAATCCTCATCGCTTTTCAGACAATCACTTGCAACTAATATTTGATATGCGGCGAAGTCTGAAGGATCAAACTCAGAATCAATGCAGTCTCAGTCGACGCATGGACCTCTTGTTCGATGCCTTGTCAGACGTTCCGGAGAAGACTCATTTTCCGACCTACGGACAAAGGTTCGTCTTCACCTACAGCACCGATGGACGCCAGGGTTTGCCAAATTTCTAGCTGCTCTCTCTGTTTACATCTCAGAATTCGGCTACAACTTTTTTTAGTTTTGTTAAATTTCATGATCTATAGCTACAACCACGATGGCCATGTTCTCTAGTGCATGACACTAGACATGTATTATGTAAGTAATATGGCAACTGTCAAGTTAAACTCTGAAAAAATCGGTTATGATTTCCAAATATTTCTACTAACCACTTGTTCCGGTTTTCCTGATGTGGCGAAACAAGTGGCAAGCAAAGAACAAAATACTTTTTTGAAGGTCTTAAAATAATATATTTTTCTCTTTTATTTAAAAAAATAAAAATAAAAATCCTTATAATGAGAATTTGCTCTAAATTAGTATTAGTCTCCATGAACATAGATATACATCAATGTACATAAATTGATATAAAAATTGATATACCATGTTAGGTTAAAATTATTTCAATGTAACATTACGATATGACATTATGACTAGCAAGTAATGCATGACTTTTAATTATAACCAATTAAATCATAAGAAATTTGACACTTTGGGAGATTTAGTTTCTAAGAAACATCAAAACGAACTACCCACGACTTGTTTGGTAAAGAAGTTTTATCAAACAATTTATATGCAAACTATTGCATTCTCACACTATTACTATGAATAACATATTATTAACATTAGAATAACGAAGAAAACCCATAACATATGATATGAAGTATTCTTGTGTAACTATAAAATCATGTGCATGTGAAAGGAAGATAGATCTACCAAACCCGACAGTTGAAAGTATGTGCATACTCCAAATTCTCTACTATTACCAATTTTCATGATGTCAACCAATTTCATATGCACAAATTTTGTTTGAATGT